>WBNH01000021.1:14823-66767 GCA_013401255.1 Urocolius indicus | reverse complement strand
AAATGATTCTGTGATTCTAATATTCTACCGGATCTGGTGTTAAAATAGTAACTACAGTGGAAAAGAATGGTGCATGAAAAAAAGGAAAATCACTGTGATTCTAAGTCTTGTTCTTGAAGGAATGTTCTGCATTAAACATACTCAATTCAAATTTGGGATGCCTGTCTTTGTAAGGAAATAGTGTAAACATGCTTACAAGTCTTTAATTTTTTAAATTGAAGTATCTTAAATAAGAGTTACGAAATTACAAACTCTCCCTGGAACTACAACAAATGTTTCTTCTCATTTTGTGTACCCTTGGGACTGTAACACTTGAAAATGGATGCAAAAACCCATAAATTTGCCAGATGCTTGGTACAGGGTTTCTGACGTACATTTAATCCCTCAATATTTTTGCCTCTGAAAGGAGGAAAGAAAAAAAATCATGATAAATTGGAATTTGGTTTAATTTAAAACACATTACTGAGCTACTATATGAATATCTATTGTTTTCAGTGATTGTCAGAGGTGTTTAACAATCTGATGTCAATATCTTGTGCATGCATATATTACATACGGGGAGCAGTATTAACTCATTAATTTATTACGAGTTACCCTGGAAGGTCCTCTGTAGTAAGTAGAAGTGATGCCTCAAGAGGCAGTCCGTGGTTTCTTAAGAACAGTTTGATTTTATGAACCTTGATGTCAAAGATATGCAGTCGTGCAGTTTCTTACATTTTTAAAGTTGTTTTACAAGACGTATTTTGGGCAATCAAGGTTTACATTAGTTTTGAGGCTGCATTGATAAGGTATTTCTCTTTGTAAGTTGAGTAATGACAAATTTAATCTCTGGAATCTAAATTTTAAAGGAGAAGTGAGATTAGAAGGAGAAGGAAGGATTACTTGAACAATTGTTTTAATGTTTTATAAGGAGGAATGGGTACAAGCTGGAACAGAAGAGGTTCCCATGAAACACCAGGAAAAACTTGTTCCCTGTGGAGGTGGACACTGGCAGGAGCTGCCCTGATGGGCTGTGGAGGCTCCTTCTCTGGAGACATTCCAACCCAGCTGGATGAATTCCTGTGTGACCTACTCTAGGTGGTCCTGCTCTGTCAGTGGGGTTGCACTGGATGATCTTTCAAGGTCCTTTCCAACCTGTAAGATTCTGTAATTCTATGATTTCACTGATTTATTTAACAGTTATACTACTTTTTATTTGTGTAGCACCCTTCATTCAAGATTATTAGGATTCCTTACTAATTTAAAGTTTCACAGAGTTTCTGAACATTGATCAGCATCAGCAGGGCTGGGAGACATGATTTCAACAAATTGTCCTCTCATGGATTTTCAAGTAGTTAAAAATAAATTAGACCTTTGATTTTGTTTTGGATGATTTAAAAAAAAAAAAAAAATTGTCAAACAGCATGGCTGGGGTTGGAAAGAACTTCTGGAGGTCATCTGGAAGAACCCCACTGCTCAAGCAAGACTACCTACAGCCAGTTGCCCAGGACCATGTTCAGACAACTTTTGAATATCTCTAAGGACAGAGATACTCCACAACGTCCCTGGAGAAGCTGTGCCAGTGCTCAGTCACCCTTACAGCACATAAAGTGTTTCCTGATGTTCAGGGTCTTCAGAGGGAACCTCCTGTGCTTCATTTTGTGCTCACTGCCACTGGTCCTGTCATTGGAAGCCTGACTTCCTCTTTTTCATTCCCTCACTTCAGATAATTATATGCTTTGATAAGTTCCCCCTGAGCTTTCTCTGCTCCAGGCCAAGCAGTCCCAGTTCTATCAGTCTTTCGCCATAGGAGAAATGCTCTAGTTCCTTCCTCATCTTAGTGGCCCTTCACTGAACTTTCTCTAGTAGCTCCACATCTCTCTTGTACTGCAGCGTCCAGAACTGGACACACAACCTAGATGTGGTCTCACCATTGTTCTTACTCAGTCCTCACTCTTTTACTTCTTAATTCTTCTCTTCTAACCACTAACGTTTCTTGTTTGGTTTTTTTCCTCTCTGATCATCACAACCATTTTATATATTGATAAGATCAATTATTTCAAGGCCACATTAATGTTTTAATAGCAAATAACTGCATGTTTGGTGAACTCCTGTTTGCTGCTGTTTATGGGGAGACAATGCTGGTGAAAATGCAACTGTTTTAAAGAGAAAGTTCATATGAAGTCATTAATTGTCTGCCTTAAAAGCAATAGCACAACGATGAGGTGAATGGTCTGATAACTCAGAAAACTTACTGGCTTCTTTGGAAATGTTGGTTGAAATAATGGCAGTATCAATCTGATGAAACATTTTATTATTGTTAAACTCCATTGCACAAAGTGGAATTTACAATAATAAGACAGATCATTTTCTCTCTGCTCTAACTTGCGTACTCAGAGTTTTCTAGATTCGGATCTCCCTTCCCATCGTAAAGGTATCATACTGCAGCATAATCTGTCAGACTCAGTGTAGACAAAAAAGAGGCAACAAACAACTGAGGATTCTGCAGGTAGGCATGATAGGTGAGAATGGAAATTCAGCATCAACTGATGTGGAGTTTTCTAGAAAAAAAAATCCAGTGACAAGAGGCCTCTTCAACTTAAATCATCATAAATAAGGTTGCTTCAAGAGCTTTCCTATCCATACAAGCCAGCAACTGGGATTATCCACTGTTCTCATGCCAGGAAAGAGCTGGTTATGACATGTACCTAAAAAGTGAGGCTACATGGAAATATTACTTTTTCTCAGAGACTATCCTAAAAGCAAGCACTGCTTTGCATGTAGTGACTTGGTGCCAGTGTGAATGGAGTCTGGCCCCAGTGACATAGACAGGATTTCTGTAGGCGTGTAGAATCATAGAATCACAGAATCTCAAGGGCTGGAAGGAACCTCGAAAGTTCATCCAGTGCAACCCCCCTGCCAGAGCAGGACCACCTAGAGCAGGTCATACAGGAACTCATCCAGATGGGTTTGGGATGTCTCTAGAGAAGGAGTCTCAACAGCCCATCTGGGCAGCCTATTTTCCAAACCAAGAAACCTAATCAGTGTTTCTAATGAGTTGTGCATTACACACGGTGTGCACACACATACCCCCACACGGAAGCACATGAGCACCTGTGTACACTTTGCACTTGCACTTCTTTTGGGGACTAGCACAGCTTTGTGTGCCCTCTCTACGTGTGATTAAATATTAATTAGGCTTCTAATATAAGCAAGTGAGTTCACAGGCCCGAGTGCCACATAAATAATGCATGAGGTACCCGAAGGCTCAGCCCGAGAAGCTGATTGGCCACCTTGGATTTGTATAATTATGAAGTTTCATTATTAACAGTGGAAGCAGTGGAGAGATTTGCCTAGCTTGAGGGACTTTGAAAGCATAAGCTGTCTCATTAGGGAAAAAGGGAATAAGGCATAATATGCAAACTTGTTAGTATAAAAAAAAAAAAGGGAGGGAATAAAAATTAAGCATAGCTCTTTAACAGGAGCATTTTCTGCTCTGTATAAACATGCCTAAGCATGTGAAAAGACTGAAATTCAAATAGGTGAGGGTTTGTGCTACAGCTGTTTAATAGTTTTATTTGTGAGAGGTCTCGCTTACAAAGCTTTTGTTCTCGGTATAAAACAATCTTTAATATTTTAGAGAAAAATCCACAGGTAGCTTTAATGGGTTCTGCAAAGTGAGAGGTACGGAGGTGAAAGAGAATGAGCGCAGTCCAGGGTTCTTGCTAGAATGTGTGTTGTGCATGCAATTAAATCTCAAGGTCAAACAATTTACAGACAATTACTTTTCTAACATCTCCAGAAATGCCTGCTTACACGTCTTTAATTTTAAATGATACTGATATTCCAATTCTCCCCAAAGGTTAATGCTGACTAAATCCAGCTGTGACCTGACACGATGCGACAGCACAGTGCCTAATTATCCTCTGGATAGTCATTTACTTTAAACCATTAAAGAAATAGGCTGAGAGGAAGATTTAGGACCCAGAAAAAAAATGTTAGCCTGACTTCTTTCTTCTGGAGGATGGGATGGGCTGAAAAATAAAAATAAAATCTTGCTAAATGTTAGCCATTTGCTTTTGATGGCAGAAAATTGTTCATCTCACTCTGTATGTGCGTGTGTGTGTGTGTGTGTTTTTTCACAGGTTAAATTGCTAACTAGTTCATTTTATCCATTGCCTACGGCTGGCGCTAAATGTCAGTGACAAATTTTGTACTTGTCTTGAAGAATGAATTAAGTTATGCACAAAAGCTCTAGTGCTCTTTTTAAGATGAGTGAATTGCAGAGGGAGGAAAGGGAAGGAAAAAAAAAACACCAAAGTTGCTCGTTTGAAAAAAGGATTATTTCGATTAAAGGCCCTTTTCTATTGTAGTGGAAGACAGGTAGTGGTTTAAGATAATTCTGACAGTTACCTCCCACAGAGGCTGCAGTCCTTTACTTCAAATTTCTTTAAGAGCACTTGTGTCAGATTATATACTGTGATTATTATCATAAGACCATTTGTGACAGTAAAGGGGGGGGGGGAGCAATTACAGAAAATGGCAACTATTATTCATTAACTAAGGTAAAACTGGTCTTTCTACAGCGAGGTCAGCATTCCATCACCATCACACAAACCTTTATGTGGTTTCTAAGAGTGGCAATTAAAACCCCTCCAAAGTATTCTCTGCCAAATGTTGGTGGGGAGGAACTGTTCGTTCAGAAATGTATGTTAAGAAGACGTGGCATAGACTTCACAATCCATCTGGTTTGTAGCCGTCTGGCTCTGGTAGTCACCCCATCATCTCTGAGTGAATCAAGTATCTAAGAATGATTGCTACCATCACAGTGTTTGAAACTCCAAACTGGTTTACTCTCCATAGGCTAAGCCTAAGTAAGGGAGCTCTGCGTATTCCTATTTTACTTGGGTTTATTTTCATGTGTGCTGTATCTGTTTACTGAGAAGCTAAGGAGAGCTTAAAGTTCAGACTGGACTTTACAGCTACATCTGTTACAGGGAGCCTTCATTAGAAAGTCAGCACCTCTCACCCCACTGAGGTGGCATAACTGATGTGTTGCTGTACCTGTAGCACCTAATTTGCTCTAGATAGAATGACTACCATAGGGCAATAATGATTTTTACTGTATTTATTTGGACCATGGAAGTGCCTGGTGTTACCAACTGTAAGCAGAGTACCATTGTGCTGTGCGCTGTACAAAAACACAGATTTGAAAGAAATGTTGTTTTTAGTGGCACCCACAGGTTTTGGCAGGTACCTTTCTCCTCTCACTGTGTGCATAAATATTTTCACTGATACCAGCTGTAGAAAGTGATATGGTAAATGCTAATCTCAGTACAGTCATAGCAGTTCACAAATGGAAGTTAGATCTGTAATTTCAAGTTGAGAGCTGAAATGAAAAATCTAGTGATTATGCACTACTGCCCTAAGCTACTGAAAGATTTCCTCTTTCTTTCTCTCTACACTCACATACTTAGGCAAGGTTTCCTCCCCAGGAGAAAGAAAAATACAGATTATCTCCTTTTTTGAGGGGGGGATAACGCTGCAACTCCTGAAGACAGTGTGGCTCTAAAAAGTAATGCAGGCTGGGATGCGTCTCACCTAACTTTGGACACATAAAGCATAGATGTCTCCATCGGCCTTAATAATTTCTGCTCTTGCTCTGGTGAAAAGAAAGAAACAAATGTATGACCACATGTATTACATGTAATTTCAAGGTTTCTATTTAGGATGAGAAGAGTTGTCCTCTGAAGGTGGGTTCTTGGTTCTTTCTGTTAACTTTAAAGAGAATCTAAACTTGGTTACAGTTTTAGATTCCTGCTGTAAGGCATGTGCATCATAGAATCATAGAATCACAGAATGGCAGGGTTAGAAGGGACCTCTAGAGATCATCCAGTCCAACTACCCTGCAGAAGCAGGTTCACCTAGATCAGGTCACATAAGAACATGTCCAGGCCACTTATCATTTTCCTTTTCCTTAACTTCTCATCTCTGGCCTGCCTGCTCTCACTTGAAGAATTAGTTTCCACTCCCTATGCATGAAAAGGTGTCCCTCAAAGTTTTGATGAAGTATATTTTAAGCTGTTTCTCTGATACATCTTTTTCTGTTTGTAAATACCCACGCTTTTGACCTTCCCTTTGATAAGCCAGTTGGAGCACCTTCCATCCCATATTTTTGGCTTTTCTTTTTCATGACCTTGCATCAGTTACGTAGCTCTCTTTAAAGTTTTCTCCTTCACACATTCTTTGCAGCGCGAGTAAGTGTTAGGAGAGTCATCTCACCAAAGTTTTACACGGGGAGAGACTCTTCCTTGCTTCTGTTTTGTGGTACATAAGGATTTTGTTAACTGTTAGTGCCACAGCCTTGCATGGAGAAATGATACAGAGATAGATATTAATATTGCTTTTCAAAGAAGACAAGAATTGTGGATTTTTGCTGCCATTTACCCATTTCCTTGCAGTAGGCTCTATGACTGTATTTATATATGTACATTTTGCTGGCTGGGACCATTCTGCTAGGTTGTCCTTTGCAGCAGTTGCACTCAACACACTGTTTATCATCCTGTTGACCTCAATGTGTTCTGATAGTTCAACTTCCTAAAAATGATGGGTGTTAAAAATATTGTGACATTTGGCCAACTGCTATTTGTGATGATCAGAGGACTGGAGCATCTTCCTGATGAGGAAAGGCTGCAGGATCAGGGGCTGTTTAGTCTGGAACTGAGACTGAGGGATGATTTCATTAATATTGACAAATATCTAAATGGTGGATGTCAGGAGGTTGGGGCAGCACTTTCTTCTGTTGGATCCAGTGACAGGACAAGGGGTAATGGAAAGAAACTGGAATACAAAAAGTTCATTTTAAACACAGGAAGAAACTCCCTTGGTGTTGAGGTGAGGGAGCCCTGGCCCAGGCTGCCCAGGGAGGATGTGGAGGCTCCTTCTCGGGAGATCTTCAAAACCCACCTGGTCATGTTTCTGTGCCACCTGATCTAGGAGGGACCTGCTTCTGAAGGGACGTTGGACTGGATGAGCTCTAAAAGTCCTTTCCAATCCCTACCATTCTGTGATTCTGTGAAAATCTGTATCACATATTAGTAATTTGATATATTTGATGATTTGATATATTTGGTAAAATATTGTAATTAGGAACCTATTGGTGAATCAGATTTACTACATTTTAGTTACTCAAAGGGACTAAAAGTAGCTTACAGAAATACAAGCATTTTATCTAAGCCCTGGAGGCAGGCAATGGAGAGAAAGAAAGGCATCTTCAGAGGGCAATTCTCCTCACTCACTGCAATGGAAAAGCAGCTCAAAATTTAAATAAAGCAAATAACAAAAAACGAAGCAGCAAACCCAAAACAAAAATGTCTTTGTACATGTAATGCCTCCAGGAAAAGAGAAAGAGAAGGAGAAAGCAGCTGATCAGTAACAGAGCATATAGTCATATTCCACAGGCTGTACAAACTATGGAATGGGCTCTTCAAACATAGGCATGTTTCTCTTCACTGCCTGCTCAATAGGTCTTGGAAACTTCTCTTACAGTGAATATTTATGTTTTAGATGGATAAGATTGCATGGGATGAGTGTCAGCCTGTGCTTGCTGTTAGAAAATGGAGTTGTTACATTTCCTGTTTTATTTATCTGAGAACTAGGAGAATGTTATTTAAGAGAATGTAATGGTCAAATATGTGAAGTATTATGTTCAGTTCTGCAGAGTAATAGAAACATTTCAGTTTCATACTTGTTCTGAGGATAGAATTTTTGAAACTGTGTCTTTTCCGTGGGGCTTCTTTTTTTTTTTCATGCCTTAATTATTGGTTAGTCCCTTGCTAAATCCTGTCTTTTACTAAAAGTTGTAATTATGTTCAGCTGAAACCTCCAGCCTGGGCTACAGAACTTTCTGCTGAACCATATTATAACTCCCAGGACAAATCCATACTGAAACATACTTTCTGATCCAGAGACCCCAATCTCTTTGAAAACACTTCCTTAAGTAGGAAAAGACATACTCATCATGGAAATATTTAATCACTGTAACAGCTGTAGCTTTAAGAACTGTCTTCCCAGTCATATTACTTCATAAAATAAAGAAGAATGCAAAGAACTGAATGTGAATGTTCTGTGACAGTGAAGAAGTGACTTAAAATATTTGAAATATTTTCAGTGGAGGAATTTCAACTAGTTTTTGCAAGTGCTAGAGAAATGCAGGTATACATTTAGTAATAAGTACAGAGAATGCCTCCTCTTTGTTTTGATTTGATTTTCTTTTTAAGATAAACACATAAACTAATGCAAAAGTTCTGCTTTTACTAATTCTCTTTAGTAATTTACTCTGTGAGGATTTCAGGGAATCGTAGAGTGTTAGGGGTTGGTCCAACCCCTCCCTGCCAAAGCAGGTCCACCTAGATCATGTCACATGGGAACATGCCGGGCAGTGTTTGAAGACCTCCCAAGAAGGAGCCTCCACAACCCCTCTGGGCAGCCTGGGCCAGGGCTCCCTCACCTGAAACAGTGAAATAGTTTTGGATTGAAATGAGTGGGAGCTTTTGTGGAATAGGTTAGTACCTTCTCTAAAGATGGTTAAGAAAATATGCTCCTCACAAGCAGTACCAAAAGGCAGACAAGATGTAAATCTGTATATCTTGATTAAAATGTGACAACTAATGAAGTGAGCACAATACAAGAACTGGAGAAGCGATGGCAGTAAATTCAGAGTAAACCAGTTGATATCATTAGGTAGCAAGCTATAATTATTTGCAGTGAGAATAAGATACGATACTAGAAATAACAGACATGTTCCTGCCACGTGTTTTATTGTGTTTAGAGCACATTGGTGATCTGAGGTTCCAGTTTTTCATACTGAACTCATTCAGTGTAGTTGTTTAATTTCTTTCCTGCAGTGCTGCCCTTCGTCTGTTCAATCAAAGTGTAAGTGCTTTGTAACTTAGAGTATCAGCAGTTTTTCTTCCTATTCTTTTTTTTTTTTTCCTAGGAATATGTTTCCTCTCAATAATGAATTAATTGTATATCCAGGCAGAAAGAAATGCAGACAACAAAAATACCCTTTTGGTTGCAGAAGAGGAAGAACATTGTCCTCGCTGCAGGCTCAGCTCCTGCTGGCTGCACCTGATGACACACCTAAGCACTGCAGGGCAGAGCCCACCGGGTGAACAGCAGGCACCCGCCTCCCTCAGCTGAACATGACTAAGAGGCACATTTGTGACAACATCTAGCCTGTTTAAAAATGATTGTAGGAAAGAGAAAAGACGCCGTGCTGTTGGTCTGGAGGTAGTCAATCTACTTGCTGCTGGAGGTAAGGAACTAGAAATCATTATGACGTGCAAGCATGGGCAGAATACAAGTGATCAGTGAGGTTGTTACATTAATGATCAGTGATATGAAAAAGACAGTAAAAACCTTGAACTCTAGTCCCTCCCCAAACATAGATTTGGGAAAGCTGCTTTTGTGCATTAACACGTCTTAAAGTTTTGTTTAAGAAAACCTTTCTAGGCACAACAAGAATTCCTCTGGCAGGGTTTTTAAGAGTGCCAGGGTGACTGGATAGTGTGACACACATTTTGGTGGGTTTTTTTTTGTTTGTTTTTGCTTGTTTGTCGTGAATATGAACTATTTCATTTTCAACTGAAAAACGCTGTCAATGGAAATTCGTCACCTGGTCATGTTGTCACAAACCTAGGCCAGCCTCATTTTCCTCCTTTCTAATGTGCACTTGTCTTAGTCTTTGCTTAAGTGATGATTTCAGTCACTTTCAACCTTTTTTTTCTGAATAATAATAATTAATTTTACACCTGCTCTGGCATGGGGATTGCACTGAATGGTCTTTCGAGGTCCTTTCCAACTCTTGAGATTCTGTGATTCAGAACCTCTGGGGCTTCTTTCTCAGTCCAGTTCCCCTCAAGATAGATCAAGGTCCGTTTGGACAAGTTGCATCTTCCCTTGTCTATACCCTCTAAGGACATTTAACTCTTGGTGTCTGCATTATGCATCACCCATTCAGAAAAAAATTAATCCCCAGTTACCCCCAGTTCCAAAACAACACAACCAAGCCTGTAAAAGTATTAAGTCTAAGCCTTTATTGTTGTTCCCGTGACATAAGGATCCATGGTTTTGGTTAGATTCTTTCACAATGAGAGATAATTCAGTTTTGTTTCTTGTAGAAATTATATCTCCATACTTGCTTTTATTTTTTAATTTGTGTTACCTATATTTGCTTGTCTCAGATGTATGCCTGTGAGAAAAATAACACCAAATGTATTTGGAATGCGTTGGGTAACCCCAAGCTGAAGGATGATGAAAAGGGAACCATCATTGCCTTAGTAGGTTTTTTCCCCTCGCTGTTTCAAATTCTCTACAGCTAGAAAAGGGACACATTTGGATGTGTCTGTCAGAGATTCCTAAAGGTAGCAGAAGGAGTATAGAAGCAAGAACAAAGTCAGATTAGTTTAATTTTGGTTTTCTAAATACTGTTATGGCATGTCAAGTGTTCTGAAGCTAAGGGCATTGCAGAAATAGAAACTGTATTATGCTCTGGTGTTTATCAAATGCTCTTCATCTACCGCACCGCCCTCATAAATCCACCAAAGCCTTTATTATTCAAGGGTGAGAAGGTAGGCAGAGTGGAGTGAAAGCTACAGAATGATTTAACACTGGAGGAACTTAATCAATAAGACTGTTGCAGAGAACTCCCAGGAAAGAGTGTTGTTTTCCATCCAGATGATAATGAGGCAGAGTAGCAGCAACCTCTGGAGGAAGAATGCTGGAGCAGTGAATCTGTGTTAGAGCTTTGCTACTTGCTAATTAATAGTTTGAGGCCAAAGGGACACCTTTTTGCTTCTCTGCTACTTGTAGTTTCATTCTCGCATGTCCCACGTGCTTCTTTCACTATTGAGTCACTGTGCTGGGTTAGGTTCTGGAAGTTTATACTAATTTAAAAACAGTGCTAAAAATCTAAGTTTACTTTTCTTCTCTCTCCCTTGTTCTTGGTGTTACCAGTACATTTATATTACTATATAGCACTTAATCCTTCTCTGTGATGCAAAACCAGTATTTTTTTTGTGTAATCTCTTGTTCCCTGTGCCTTGCCTGCCAGTTTCAGAGCTGAATTTATATAAGCTGAACTTACTTTGGTGTTTAACATCACAGAATCACAGAATGGTAGGGGTTGGAAGGGACCTCTAAAGATCATCCAGTCCTCCTTGATCAGATCACACAGGATTGTGTCCAGATGGGTTTTGAAAACCTCTGGAGAAGGAGCCTCCACACCTTCCCTGGGCAGCCTGTTGCCAAGGCTCCCTCACCTGAATAGTAAAGCCTTTCCTTGTGTTCAATTGGAACTTGCTGTGTTCCATCTTGTGCCTGTCACTCCTTGTCCTATCACTGGGCACTACAGAAAAAAAGACTGTCCCCATCCATGGACACACTGTTAGATATTTAGAGGCACTGGTAAGGTCCCCTTCTCAGTCTTCTCTTCAGGTTTCACAGTCTTTCCTCATTAGATACTCCTGAGCCCTCATCATCTTGGTAGCTCTCCCCTGGACTCTCTCCAGTCCTATCTCTCTTCAACTGGGAAGTCCAGAGCTGGGTACAGTACTCCACATGTGGCCTCACAAAATCAAAGTAGAGGGATAGGATAACTTCCCTCAACTTACTGGCCATGAGATCTGTAATCTGACTGCAAAATGTCACAAAAGCCAATCTGGATAGCAGTTAAACATGTGTGCAAATATAAATACTTTTAAGTGATACTACTTTGAAGAGGTTGAGAATGCTTGTTTCACAATAGTATAGTTCAGTATTGATCTTCCTCACCTTTACCTGGAGACCAAACCAGAACAGAGATACTCTTTAACACAGTCAAAAGTCTATCTGAATGATGCCATTATAATCTGTGTGTTTGCAACACACATTCTTGTAGTCCTTTGGTTCTTCCAACCTCCAAAGTAATGATGTACAGAATAGTATAGTATTGAACAGAATGTGGTGGTTTGAGCATGGCTGGATGCCAGGTTCCCATCAAAGCTGCTCTATCACTCCCTTTCCTCAGCCGGACAAGGGAGAGAGAAGTGGAGCAAGATGAGGACAGGGACATCACTCAGCAATTACCATCATGGGCAAAACAGACTCAGCTTGGTGAAAATTGTTTTAATTCATTACCAATTAGAACAGAGAAGGGTAATGAGAAACAAAAACTAAATCTTAAAACATCTTCCCCTCACCCCTACTTTCTTCCCAAGTCTCTACCTACTCCTCCTGCAGCAGCACAAGGACGTGGGGAATGGAGGTCAGTTCAGCACAGATGGCCTTTGCCACTGCTCCCTCTCAAGGGGAGGCCTCCTCACACTTCCCACTACTCCATTGTGGGGTCCCTCCCAAAAGAGAAAATCCTTCAAGAACTTCTCCAACATGAGTCATTTCCACAGGCTACAGTTCTTCTTGAACTGCTCCAGTGTGAGTCTCCCATGGGGTCACAAGTCCTGACAGTGAACCTGCTCCACTGTGGGCTCCTGTCAGTCCAGACGTCCTTCCCACAGGGTCACAGACTCCCTTGGGCATCCATCCACTCCTTTGTGGGGGTCTTCCCTGGGCTACAGGTGGATCTCTGCTCCCTCACGGCCTCCATGGCTGCAGGGGCACAGCTGCCTCACCATGGGCTGCACCATGGGCTGCCGGGAAACCTCTGCTCTGGCAGCACCTCCTCCCCATCCTTCTTCACCAACCTTGATGTCTGTAGAGTGGTTTCTGTCACATATTCTCACTCTCTTTTGCTGCAATTTGCTCCTGTACAGTAACTTTTTCCCCCCATTCTCAAACCTGTTAATCACAGAGGCGTTACCACTGTCACTAACTGGTTCAACCTTGGCCAGTGGTGGGTCTGTCTTGGAGCCAGCTGCCACGAGCTCTAATCAGACGTAGGTGAGGCTTCCAGCAACTTCTCACAGAAGGCACCCCTGTAAGACCCCCTGCTACCAAAATCTTGCCACATAAACCCAATACAAGTAGAGACAAATAAGTATTAATTCCATTGCCAGAGAAGATTTTAGGTCAATGTTGGTCATTAAGTAAATGGCCATAGGCATTTTTGGCCACTGCAGTCCAATAGTGTATTGAATCCACATTTTCAAAGCATGTTTAATGGAAGCATCTAAAAGTGTGTCATATGTAAGAATGAATTAGTAAATGTTTTGCTAAGGCATAGGTAAAAACTATTAGATTCAGTAAGAAATACAAGATGTAATTTGTTTTAGCACACTGAAAATGAGTAGTATTCAGCAGCAGTCCTGTGTGACTTACTCTAGGTGGTCCTGCTCTGGCAGGGCAGTTGGACTGGGTGATCTTTTAAATTCCCTTCTAACCCTTAAGATTCTGTGATTCTGTGATTCCAGATTCCCATTCTAACTGTCATCACTGCATCACTTTACATCTACAAGATAATTTACTTCTAGATTCTTGAGAGATTGTCTTGAAACCTTTTCCCAAACCACAGTGGCCATTATTAATCGATGCTTAGAACAATATCGGTGGTTTCTGTTGTATTTAATTTTTTTCCTGGCTCTTAGTTGTCTCATCTTCATGCTAACCTTGTCCCTACTCTTGTAGTCATCCAAAGCACAAGTATGAAAGCAGAGAAGGCAATGGAGTAACTGTACCGGTGTGCCAATATGTTTTTCCCCAGTTTCACAACAAAAGGCTCTTGAGACTAAAAAAGCTCGTTTGATTTTTGCTGATCTGAAGGGTCTGTGCCATCTTTGATAATGCGCCACAGCAGATCAAGCTCAACGTGGAAAATACTGCATTAACCACAACTTTCAAATGCTAAACATTTGTAAAAGACCTATTCAAGCTTTGGGGAGGTAATGCAGTTAATTTCTTTTGCATTGAATTACAAAAATGTATATAATAATTTCATATACTAATTAATGAAGTGAATCAAAGTCTGTGACTTTATGTCTGTTTGAAACTAGTTCTGTTTTACCCAGAAATTCAACTGATGTATGCAAAATGATCTAGAAAACTTGATTTGGATACAGAGCTCCTGGAGAAATTAGGCATTTGTTCCCCTAGGCAACTTTCAGCATTTGAGCCTAAAAATAGCATATTCACAGCATAACATGTAATTAAGAAACCCAGCTTGTCTTTAGAGACTATTGACTATTCCACTGATAGTGTTTTTTCATTAGCTTTCCTATCTCTCCCTCTGTATGAAAAGTTTCTTTTGGTTTCATAGAGTCATAGAATGGTAGGGTTGGAAGGGACCTTTAGAGATCATCCAGTCCAACCCTCCTTGCAGAAGCAGGTTCACCTAAATCAGGTGGCACAGGAACATGTCCAGGTGGGCCTTGAAGACCTCCAAGGAAGGAGCCTCCACACCCTCCCTGGGCAGCCTGGGCCAGGGCTCNGGCCCTGTGCTGGCCTCTCTCCAGCAGTTCCCTGTCCATCTTGAGCTGAGAAGCCCAGAACTGGACCCAGGACTCCAGATGAGGCCTCAGCTGGGCAGAGAGGAGGGGGAGAAGAACTTCCCTTGACTTGCTGCCCACATTCTTCTTGATGCATCCCAAGATGCCTTTGGCCTTCTTGGCCACGAGGGCATGAGGGTTTAATGATTTCATAGTAAGCAGTTTGGGGCAGAGACCTTTGGTTGGATCACTGGCTAGGTCAGCATCTAGTGCTTTGGTTTCCCAATTCAGAGCTGATGTAAGAGACAAGTATTCCATAAGTAAATGATTTTGAACTTTAAGTGTCAGTCATCGAGTTCTTCAATGTTCATTCTCATCAGTGACTCATGCTGCAAGAAGGTTCAGTGTCATGTTCATATGGGAAGGGTTGGTAACATTTTTTGCAAAGTAGGAGACATCTTCATAACTGGAAGAAAACAGCAGTATGTTTTATTCATTGGTACACCGAAAATGGTAGTACAAATACAGATTTAACTTGGATTTCAGCACAGGACTGTCACAATGGCATATGGGCAGAGATAGCAGACACCAGATCAAGAGTAATTTCTGGTAGGCACCACAACAATATGTGCATGAGCATACATGCACATGTATATACACACACTCCTTAAGTACAGGCTTATGTCCTAACTAGCTACCCATATATTGCTCATGCTTTACAATGAGTTTTGTTTGTGAACCGTTTGTATTTTCACTTTCTTTTGTGCTTTGACAGGACATAATTATTTCTGAAACATATAATAGGATCAAAGCATATTTCATTAGTAAAGAAATTATTGCATTCTGTTAGTGCCATCCTGACTGCATGAAAATGTTAATCCAGTTTTGTTCTTCTCTTTTTTTTTTTTCTTCAAATGAGGAGTTTTTTCCTATGAAAATTTGGTGAAATTAATTGTTTGCTTTCTCACAACCTCTGAGGGGTCTGCAGCTTCAGAAGATATCAGATAAAGGATGATGACATGTAATGAGAGCAAGATTTAGCTATTAAACTTCCTTGACTCACTTTAAATATTGATTAGAGAAACACTTCTGGGCAAATATTTATATTGAGCAATAATATAATTCAGTGATGCTTTGCTTTTTTTTTTTTTCTCCCCCCCACTTTCTGAATCTCATTATGTCTTCAGTAATTTAGTCTAGAAAAAATAGAGTTAACCATGGTTTATATGAAGAAATCCTAGATGGATGAGACCAAGAAAGAAAAGTAAAATTTTCCACCAGTAAACCATTGGTGCTCTGTGTTGCACAGGCTGGATCTGGCCTGTCCTGATTGATAATAAGCTAAACATGAGCCAGCAATGTGCCCTCGCGGCCAAAAAGGCCAATGCCATCCAGGGATGCATCAAGAAGAGTGTGGGCAGCAGGTCAAGGGAGGTTCTGCTCCCCCTCTACTCTGCCCTGCTGAGGTCTCATCTGGAGTCCTGTGTCCAGTTCTGGGCTCCCCAGCTCAAGAGGGACAGGGAACTGCTGGAGAGGGGCCAGCACAGGTCCACCAAGATGATCAGGGGACTGGAGCATCTTTCATGTGAGGAAAGGCTGCAGGACCTGGGGCTGTTTAGTCTGGAGAAGAGGAGACTGAGGGGGGATCTTATTAACATTTCAAATATCTAAAGAGTGGGTGATAGGAGGTTGGGGTAGCACTTTTTTCTGTTGTATCTAGCAACAGGACAAGGGGTGATGGGATGAAGCTGGAACACAAACAGTTCCATTTAAATATAAGAAAATACTATTTCCCTGTTTCAGGTGAGGGAGCCCTGGCCCAGGCTGCCCAGAGGGTTTGTGGAGGCTCCTTCCTTGGAGGTCTTCAAGACCTGCCTCAACATGTTGCTTTGCGACCTGATCTAGGTGGACCTGCTTCTGCAAGGGGGGTTGGACTAGATGATCTCTGAAGGTCCTTTCCAACCATATCATTCTATGATTCTATGATTTCCCAGGGGAAATCACTGAAACACTGAAATAGTTTTTTTCTTATATTTAAATGGAACTTTTTGTGTTGCAGCTTCATTCCATCACTCCTTGTCCTGTTTCTAGATACCATTGAAAAAAGTGCTGCCCCAACCTCCTGACACCCACCCTTTAGATATTTGTAAATGTTAATAACATGTCCCCTCAGTCTCCTCCAGACTAAACAGCCCCAGGTCCTGCAGCCTTTCCTCGTATGAAAGATGCTCCAGTCCTCTGATGATCTTGGTGGCCCTGCACTGGCCTCTCTCCAGCAGTTCCCTGTCCCTCTTGAGCTGAGGAGCCCAGAACTGGACACAGGACTCCAGATGAGGCCTCAGCAGGGCAGAGTAGAGAGGGAGGAGAATCTCCCTTGACCTGCTGCCCACACCTGCTGATCATTCAGTTTGCAAGCTGATATAAAGAGAGCAAAGTCTGAAGACTTTTCTTCCCTGTATTATTGATTTCTATTTTTTCTATTGAAATTATTTTCTTTTTCTGATCAGATATTATCCCAAGTTTTTCTGATTGTAACATTCTGAATGTGATGGGGAGTAAGGGCACATCTCATTCTAACAGATTATCTTCCTATTTTTTTTTCTCCATGCTTTCTGCCAGCGTTTCTGACTTGCAACAGTTCTGTTTCTATGTCAAGCTGTTTGTGCAAGTATCTGAGCTGGTAGATCTCTTTCATAAATGATTGCATTTGCTTTCATGTCCAAAGTGATAGATTTTTCTAAACTTTTCCATTGGCCTGAGATGGTCCTGGACTTATTCTCTCCTCAGTTCCTTTTTTTCAGATTTGGAATCATATGGGCCAGGATATTTAATTTAAAAGTCAGAAAGGTCATTTATTTATCTCTTATGTAATTGTTGCTCTTCTTCAAATGTCCAATATCCTCTTCTTCAGGTTAGTGGCATACTTCAGTTAGATTTGCCCTTCCAGCATAGAAGCTGAGTAGCCATCTTCCTTGGTACTGTGACATTTCACATAAACAGAGCTTTAAATCTAGTTTTGCTCACTTCTGCTCAATATCCTTACTAGCAATGATTGCGTAAGGTCTGTTTTTGATTACCTTGTCTCTTCTACTGTCTACAAGTTTTTGGTCTCATCTGTGAGAAGCTGGAGCTATGAAAGCATATGGCAAATAGTACTTCATTAATACAATGTGTAGTACCAAGTAGCGTATAGGAAAGACTGAAACTCAGATAATAACAACACAGGCCTCTGTGAAATTCCATAGATCAGAATGTTTCCTCAAGGAAATGTAACACCGCAAGTAAAATGAGATAAAATACCACAAGTAACTGAGAAAACGATTGGGAAAAAAAAAAGAGTTGTTAAGTCTCTACCCATTACAAATTATCTGAAGATGTGTAGGACAACAGAATAAGGTTTAAACAGCTCTTCCAATAAGTAACTGTGAGAAACTGATACCTCAGAATGAAGACATTGTGTGGTAGTGTTATTTCGTTTAATAGGATGACAATCACTTGATGTTTTCAGTAGTTCTCAGTTAAATCAGATAAGAAAACTAATTGGGTTAGAGAAATTTGAAGAATATGTTATTCCATATAAATATAAACCTGATGGGGTTTGGTGTTTTTTTTTTTTTTTTTACCTAAGCAAAGATGAAATGCTGAAAGGGTTTGGGAGTTATTTAAAGGCAAATTTAAATATCTTAGGTTGGGGAACTAATGAAGTCGTTTCTCTGAAACACAAACAGATCCTTGGGCAGAAAACTTTGGAAAGCTGGCGCTGGCCAATCCAAATTTTATAAGTTATTTAGATTGTTACATAAGAGTGAAGAAAGACCAGAAAGATGCTCAGAGAAGATCAGGCAATGCCCTGATGTTTTTGGATACTCTAGAGCATCTGCAATGATGCAAAAAAAGACGTTAGGCAGAAAGGCATTAGAAGAGCAAAGGAAGCACCACACCTGTGACTTCAATAAACATAAAAAACCCAGGGAGAGACTACCTCGTGAGGCAGAATTGCAAGAATTGAACTCTGTCAGTTTTCAGCTCCACAGACAGTATTTTCAGGCTCTCACAGGACATCAGTACACGAGTGCCTCTTCAGAGAATATCCTTCCCGAGAGCTGACTAAACTGTCAGCCTGGAAGAAACAGAACATAGAGTAATTTACATCTGAACAAAGAAATGCAGAGATTCTGTAGGAAAATGAAATACCAGAAAGTTCAAGTGTTGAGCCATATCCTTTTTTCATTCCAAGTGTGTGTTAACAGTGTATATTGTTTACTAGACAAAAAATATCATCTCTAATAGGATCAGGGCAGAAATCCCATGATAAAATGTAATATTTGGCAATCCTTTCAATTCACCTCTGAGTGTGTTGTCCTTGCAGAAGCAGGGAACTGATTAGGAGAGACTGTAACAACTTCTATAAGCTCTCAGCAAACTCAGAGCATGCCAACTTGACTTGATTTTTCAATAGTCTTGTCTAAGGTAAATTATGGACCAAAATTGTTAGTCATGCACATATTTTGCAGAGGTTAGTGAAAACCATTACTACTGAGTACATGAACACCGTGTTTTGTAGTCTCTGCTGCTGTTGAAGTCGCAGACCTGAATGGGACTGCCTCTACAGGCATTAGGACAGTGATGCTTAACTTAACAAGGAAAAATGTGGTGATAAAAAGACAGAGATTAGAAACAGATATTCCAAGGGAAAAATATGATGTTGTAGATATCATGTGAAAAAAAACCATTTTAGAGATAGCCGTTTCACACTGTTGCAAATGGCAAGAAAAAGATCAACTTGAAGGACAGATTCTTGTTTATAGAACCTGAAAAAGATCCTTTAATGGAACCAAAGCTGGAATAGATGTGATGATATCAACTAGTTCTTCCAGGCTAAGACTCTCATGTTTCGAAAATTGTCCTTTGGAAGCTACTCTAGGTAAAAAAATACTGATACATATATAGAATTTATTTTCTCTTGGCACAGTAACACCTGATAATTTATGTCTAGTGGACATAAATTCAAACATAGAATCATAGAATGGTAGAAGTTGGAAGGGACCTCCAAATACCATCCAATCCAATCCCCCTGCAGAAGCAGGTTCACCTAGATCAGGTCACACAGGAACATGTCCAGGTGTATCTTGAAGACCTCAAGGAAGGAGCCTCCACACCCTCCCTAAGCAGGGGCCAGGGCTCCCTCACCTGAGACAGTGAAAGAGTTTTTTCTTATGTTTCAATGGAACTTTTTGTGTTGCAGCTTCAGCCCATTACCCCTTATCCTGTTGCTAGATATAATAGAAAAAAAGGATGCCCCAACCTTCTGACACCCACTATTTAGATGTTTTTCAATATTAATGAGATCCCCCCTCAGTCTCCTCTTCTCCAGACTAAACAGCCCCAGGTCCTGCAGCCTTTCCTTGTATGAAAGATGCTCCAGTCCCCTGATCATCTTGGTGGCCCTGCACTGGCCTCTCTCCAGCAGTTCCCTGTCCCTCTTGAGCTGAGGAGCCCAGAACTTTACACAGGACTCCAGATGGGCCTCACCAGGGCAGAGTAGAGAGGGAGAAGAACCTCCCTTGACCTGCTGCCCACACTCTTCTTGATGCATCCCATGTTGTTAACCATTCTCATTATCACCTTGAAATGCTTACACTGATCCTAGGTACTAGTTTATCAAAGGGAATGGACTAAAACTCTAATACACAGAGGATACAAACCACAAAGGATCAAGTGCATCAACTTTAGTTGCCTCTGGAATGTTTGATAAAATACCAGTATATTTTACTCTTTGATGTGCTTCATACCGAGATCTGGGAGGACCACTGTATGCTGTATTAATGGTAGTTTCCAAAAAAGGGGTCTTTAGATGTAACAGTTTTGGATTAGACATTTTGAATTTCATTCTCAGTTTGGCAAACATGCTCAGCAGACATACAGAAGTAAGAAAAGGGAGAAATCCCCCAGTCCCTAAGCCATGGGCTGGGAGGAAATACTTACCAGAACTGGGAAATTATCAGGCACTAGAAGTACTTAATCTCTTATATTCTTCTTGTATCATATGGAGTCATTTACAGTTAAAATGGGATGAAAATGAAATGAAATTGGTAAAAGCTGCATCTTAGCCTTGGTTGGAGAACAAAAAGAGAACAATTCTGTAATCTGTTTTTGATTGCCTAAACCCAACAATTTTTCCAGCCTCAGATCATTCAGTAAAATAAAGCATCTAGATCAATATTTTAATTAAATACAGAAAACAAGCATCGAAGTACAATGAAAGTTAAGGCTTTATTGAAGCATTTCTGTAAGTTTCCCCTGTAAGAGCTGCGACAAGGATCTGGAGGTATGGCTGTGCGCTAGAAGCGTCATGAGTGCAGTGACAACCACACATGCCCATTGTTTTGCATCATTAGTACTGTACTGAATCTTTAGGGGGAAAAAAGAAAATGCCCACTGAGAAATGTAGCCTCCAGAGTCCAGTCTTTTTTATTACTTTACTTTTTTTTCCCCACCCCCTTTCTTTTTTTTTCTTTATACAGCACCTAATTTAGGCCACAGACAAAAAGAAAATGTATCTTGAATATGCATCACGGGTTCCAAAAATGAAAAGAAATTGGATTTGGATAGCACTTACTCAATAGACAGATATGATACATGGTAAGAAGGTGCACTGTCTGCCCTGTGATAGATTAAACTACTTTGTAGGAAAATTACTGTGAGCCAGTCACCACCACCACCGTGGCTAAATCTTTAATAAAATTCTCTTCCATATTCAAGAGCGAGGTATGAAGTACACAATAAGCAGAGTGGAGTAGAGTGCCATTTATCAAACCACAGCTAGGTCTGTAATCTCCTGCTTTATCCTTTTTTAGTACTTTATTTGTCTTTATTGTTGCAAGGAAGCACATTTACCCAGGGCAGTGGACTTTCGGTGCTGATAAACCTTTTGTTTTAAATTCTCCCTGTGGGGTTTTCTTTTTCTTTTTTTTTTTCTCTTCTCTTTCTTTTAAAATCATTTGTGTTATTTACTTTTTAAAATCAGATAACCATCTTGTCACTCCATGAGAGTAATTAGTTTGTTTTGTTGTGGTAGTCCCTTGCTTGTTACATATTCTTTCACTCTTCCCTGCCTGACCTGACCCTACCTCTGTTGTCTCTCTGCTACAAGGAAGGATACCCCAGCCTCTAAAACATTTCATAAAGAATTCTCAAGCCTGTACAGAAGGTGGTCTGGGTGTATTGCATAGTGCTTTTTTGAGGCTGTTTGGTAAGATGGCAGTGTTGAACCATGTTGCAGTTGGCCCCTGGGTGGCACTACATGGCTAGGCCTGGGACCAACAAAAGCATTTTTGGATAAAGGCAGAAAACGTAATTGAAGCGGTTTCCTTTGAAAAATTAAAGACGAATCCTTAAGCTAAATTTGTTGATATTTGCTGAATTCATTATAAGGATGCAATGATATTTAGCTGCATTCCTCTTACCGAATGACATTCCAAAACGTTCTGTGTATCTTGACTACCTGATAATATCTGGATCACTTTTGGCAACATGCTGATATTAAGTACAGATGCAGTGGAAGGATCCTATGGGTAGAAGTATGTGACTAGAACTGCTTTGTGCTGCCTGAATATGCATACTACCAGCCTGTGCTGCAGCCCTGGGGGTGATTTTTTTAGTACTATTATAACCCTTTTTATTGTTTGAATAGCAGTTTTATGACAAAACATTTATATTCAGCCTGCCTTTGTACTTGACTGAAAGAGAGCAATCACTGAGAATGATAAGGCAACAATGGTAATGATAACTGCATTTATGGAGGCTTACAGAATTTAAACGGGCATGCCAAAATAGACTTACAATAGTGCTCTACCTGCATTTCAACTGGTTTGGATATATTTCTTGTGCCTGGCCCGTGTTTGCTTATTGATGAAGATGTTACTGCTTCTCCTGGTTTTCTTCCTTATTGCATTTCTTCTGTGGGAATCTTCTCGGTGTGTACATCTGGTTTACCTTACCACAGAAAGATGCCAGAGTAAGAGAGAGGGATATAACAAATATAACCATTTCTTTTTTTCAAAATCCCTGAAATTGTTTCTCAACTTAAATATCAAGTTTTCACAGTGTGTGGTTATATGATCTTGGCAGCAGAATGGCCGTTGCTTGTCTTTCAGAGTCCCACCTCTCATAGAAAATAGGTAATTCTGTCACTCTCCTTTGAGAAGTGGTGAGGAATAGTACTGGACATTGGAAAGTGCTCCAAGAGTTTAAGAGCAATCAATTTGTTGCCTGAGGGCATTGACAAATATCTAAATGGTGGGTGTCAGGAGGTTGGGACATCCCTTTTTTCTTTGGTATCTAGCAACAGGACAAGGGGTGATGGGATGAAGCTGGAACACAAAAAGTTCCACTGGAACATAAGAAAAAGCTGTTTTACTGTGAGGGTGATGGAGCCCTCGAATGTAGGTACAAACATGACTTGAAGCAGCCAGATACTTCCTCCGCTTGAATAAAGATAGTAGGGACAAATTAATGCAGCTGACAAGCTACTGCCAATTACCAGAAACAGGTGCTGCAAGTTAATCAATTGGGCCCTGGGTGATCACATGGGCAGAAGCAGCATATAAGGAAGTACCTAGGAAGGAACAAGGGCTTTGAGTCATCTCTGTTGTTTGTACCATGTTGTCTGTGTATGTCTCGGTAAGTACTTTATTTGGCTTCTCTACACCTTTTTTCAAGCTGAGGAAGTATCTGGCTGCGCCAAGCCATGTTTGTACCTACACTGGAACAGGCTGCCCAGGGAGGGTGTGGAGGCTCCTTCCTTGGAGATCTTCAAGACCCACCTGGACATGTTCCTGTGACACCTGATCTAGGTGAACCTGCTTCTGCAGGGAGTTGGACTAGATGATCTCTAAAGGTCCCGTCCAACCCTACCATTCTGTGATTCTATGAATGTTTTTAAGCCAAATCAGTTCTACTGTTGTTTTTTCTCCAGTGGTTTTTGTTTTTTCCATCTTGAGATTTATACAGTCACAAATGTACACACATGCACATTTATTTCTTGTAGAAGGCAAATAAATAGCAAAAAGGAAGATTCAGTGTCTTTTGGGGGGAGAGAGATAGTTCTTGGATCTCTGACTTTTGTGTGAGGTGGACAGAATCATGCCTAAATCTATTTCTGCTATATATTTTAGCGTGGATTATGAAGAAAGAAGATGTACACTGCACATCGTTTTAAAGATACTTTAGGGCTACATTCTGCTACACTGTTCACAGGCTGATAAGTAGACTGACCTGTGTTAGAGGCTTTTTTTAAGGAAGAGATGGTCCTTGTGGAGTTAGAATGACAGTTTCAGTCTACGTTTTTCTATGCTCTTTTTCTGTATTTTAAAGTAATTGCTTCAACAAGCTGTAGTACATAAAAGTCTCTGTGGAATGTCTCTTTCATAAGCCAAAACAATGTTTATTTTTTTATAAAAGTGAGTGGCCATTTTAAAGGCTTTTTAAATTTCGGAACATACGTTAAGATTTTACTGATCTTGAGAGCTGGTAGTCTCATTATACCTCAGTTTCTTTCCTGTTATATATTTTTGTCTCTCTCTCTCCATCTATATTTTAAATTTTTGCACTTAACAATACATTAGGAATTGACAGTATACAGAAACCAGGTGGCAAAAAGTTGTGAAAACTAAGTGACTCTAGAAATGTAGGAAGAGTAAAAAGTATTAGTTATTAAAAGCAAGAGCTACTTTTTATTCATGTATTTAAATATAAGAAAAAGCTCTTTCAGTGTTTCAGTGAGGGAGCCCTGGCCCAGGCTGCCCAGGGAGGGTGTGGAGGCTCCTTCCTTGGAGGTCTTAAAGACCTGCCTGGACATGTTCCTGTGTGACCTGATCTAGGTGAACCTGCTTCTGCAGGGAGTTGGACTAGATGATCTTTAAATGTCTCTTCCAACCCTGCCATTCTGTGATTCTATTTTACTTTACTAATTCAAAGCTCACTTTGAATGTTGCTCAGTTTTTAATACATATGATCGTTACGTGTTAACCTGCTCATGTGTTTCCATCTGGGCTATTTAAGCTTTAAATGTGTTGAAATTGTTAATTCCAATTCTTTGTTTGTAAATGAAATAGAAGTAATGCAAACATTGAACTTACTTTGCCTAAGTTCTTAGAGTGCTGTGCTAGTGTGCTGTATTCAGAGATACGTCATTTTCTGCTAAACATCTTTCTAATTCTTTTGTGCAAATGATACCTTTTCCCGAGGCCTAGCTATTTAGTGGATATTATTGAAGAAGTGTCTTTTATAGGATCTGAAAAAAAAGTAAAAATGCAACATTATGTGAAAGAAATGTTAAGAAAAATGTGCATTTAGGAATATGCTTAGTGAATATTAAGCAAACACCTGAAGTTCCTGTGCTGCTGCCTAGAACCAGCACTTCATTACCTCTTACGTGCAGTGACTTTGAATTTTTTATTAGGTGCTGGTCTCTTAGCCTGTAGGGCTTGTGCATGATGTACAAGAGAGAGATTTCCAGCAGAGTGAAGCTTATCACAAATCCACCCAAAAGGTAAGGATATTTGACATTTTTTAGTTCCTATGCAGAACAACTGCTTGCACAACACCTGCACACTGAGCAGGAAAGAAATTTGGGTTGAGAATTGATTATACACATCTTACCCAGATATATTGTATGTCCTGAAACAGGCATGATGAACTTCAGATAAACTCAGAGTATGTAAATGGAAGGAACATCACAAGACTATTTACTCCTTAATTTGGTGCTACACTACATTTTTAGGTGCCTGTTTTTTGGTGAGGACAAAAGGGAAAGGCTTAGGCAGACTCCTGATTTACATAGTTTCTCCCTAACCTGTA
Organism: Urocolius indicus; assembly: GCA_013401255.1. Lineage (NCBI taxonomy): Eukaryota > Metazoa > Chordata > Aves > Coliiformes > Coliidae > Urocolius > Urocolius indicus. Next base: position 41,508 of record WBNH01000021.1, on the reverse strand, counting down.
GTATTGATATCCATGGTTTAGACAAGGTAGTTTCTAAAAGCAAAGTTGAACTGTAAATGTGGCAGGTAATGTGTGCAAAAGAATGAAGCATTGCTCTTGACATTCCTCAAATATGCTGAGGAAAACAGTGTTAACAAGTGTTAATGAGAATTAAGAAAAAAACCCAAAAAGTGGGAGGATATGGTGAAGAACTGAGAAAGGCAACTAATAAGGACAAGAGAAGAAGAAAAGGCACAACAGTAAAGCCAGTGGCAGTGATTACTTTTTCACTGAAAATGACTTAAATGTGTTTTTGAGGGTGGATGACCTTATCACACAGGTCGTGAGTCCTAACAGTATTAGTTTACGTAATTCAGATCAGGTCATTCAGGAGGTAAATGTGCCTTAAGAAAGCATGGGCTACATGCAGAATGAGGTCAGAGCTGATGGTTAAGATAACAGAATTTCATAGGAGAATGTAACAGGTAAGAGATTTTAAAAGCCAGGACCCAACTTCCTGGTCTCTGAATTTCTTGTTTAGCATCATAAATGACCTCATCCAGGTGGACCTGCTTCTGCAGGGGGATTGGACTTGATAATCTCTAGAGATCCCTTCCAACCCTACCATTCTATGATCATAAACTCAGAAAATTCCATCTTAGACGTTTTTGCTTTTTCTGCTAAAAATCTTTCATTGGACTTTCTTTCTGAAACTTGTTTAGTTTTTCCATTCTAAGTTTTTATTCCCAATTTCTAAATTCTTTTTTGTGCCAAAATTTGCCTCTTGGTTGTTAGCTGCCTTCCCAGCCTCATGTTTTACCTTTCAGAACAACTTACTGACATTTCTTCTTCAGCCAGTTCCTTATCCGCATTTCAATTTCCCTGCTAGCCTACATATTTCCAGCTTTAACTAATCTTTTTACATGTGGCATGGTATGAAATACCTTGCTGAAATCCATAGAGAGATTTCATCAAGGATATCAGTTATTAAAAGAAAGCTATTGATTTAGTCTGGCATGATCTTCCTGCAGTTGGTTTATGCTGCATTCTAGGGCTGCAAATGGCTCCTTTTCTTGTTCATAAGGAAGCAGAGCTGATAGTGATAGTGCAATGAAATCCTTGTTCTTGCGGAGGGAAAGCCTTGTCATCCACCCTTTCTGAACAGTACATTTGGGTCATGCCATTTAAAAAAAGGATTCCTTGAAAGCAGTCTGGTTTTGATTATGGGGCTTTACTCCTTTGCCGAGTCAGACTGAACATGCATATCTTGACAAATCTTTCCTCTATTAAAATAATTTACTATCCTAAAAATGAATTACCTAATCAATATACTTCTTGTGGTATTTCCCTGAAGAGACCTGAGCAGCTGCTTGAGCGGCAAGTGCTGCCTGAACGATCACCTCACCTAACGTAGGTAACGAGGCCACCACTGGTGTCACCAGAGAGCAAGAAATGAACACTTTTAGGGAGGCAACTGGTGAAGAAGGTTTTCACATGGGTGCTGTGGTTTTGCTGAGACAAAACCAAAAATCAGGACTATGAGAACTGGCAGAGCTGTGCAGTCCTGAAATTATGTGGTAGTGATAACACAAAAATCAAGACAGCAAGATGAGAAAGAAGACAACAATTCTGTCCTATCATACTCCTCTAGCTACTTGAACTTCTTGAACATTGGTGTGCAAACTTATCTTCAGTTAATTCATTAGATTAATTTGTTGTTAATGATGGGATGCCCCAACCTCATGACGCCCACTGTTTAGATATTTATTAACATTTACAAATATCTAAAGGGTGGGTGTCAGGAGGTTGAGACATCCCTTTTTTTATGGTATCTAGCAACAGGACAAGGGGTAATGGGATGAAGCTGGAACACAAAAAGTTCCACTTAAATATAAGAAAAACCTCTTTCACTGTGAGATGAGGGAGCCCTGGCCCAGGCTGCCCAGGGAGGGTGTGGAGGCTCCTTCCTTGGAAGTCTTCAAGACCCACCTGGACACGTTCCTGTGTGACCTGATCTAGGTGAACCTGCTTCTGCAGGGGGGTTGGACTCGATGATCTCTAAAGGTCCCTTCCAACCCTGTCATTCTATGATTCTATGGTTTCTGTAAAATTTCTTATCATTTGGCTTTCATGCTGTATAGATATCCAGATATGTAATGCTTAAGGCATTTCATAATGAGCATATTCTCTAATTTTGAATGTCTTCTCCAAAAGAGCTGCAATGCTTCAGAAAAGAGGGGAAACAAGGGCAAAAAGTCAGGAAACTGGAAATTTTGAGCTGGATGCTTTAAAAAGTTTTTGTGCACAAATTGAAGGATATAGAATTTCTACAGAGGTGGTAAACATACAGAGTTTTCAGGATTTTTGAAATAATAGAAACAGAAAGGAAAAATGTCATAGAATGAGTACATTTTCAATGAAAAATATTACTGGTAGCTCTCCATGGCTTTGTATTTTCCTTATTTTCCTATGAAAATTAATAACTTTTAAAACAAAGACTGTTAACACCTTGAGCCATACAACTGAAATTTATTCTCAGCCTCAGAAGAGCTGTTGCTAGAACTTGATTTGGGATTCTCCATTAAAATTATTTTCCAATAAAAATAACTCATGCTTTGAAATTAGCAGTGGCATTAATATGGGTCAATAGTAGAAGATCCCTAATTTAATTTGAAAAATGAAGTCTTGACGCTGTTGCAATTAGATAATTGAAATTTTTAAAAGTCAAAGGTTTTTTTTAAGTGTAGCTTGAAAAAAGATATTGTTAATAATTATTAGTTAATTTGTACTAGAAATTGTAAAATCAATGCAAAAGCAGTCAGAGCATTCTGAAAAGTACCGAAGAGAAGTAGATGAATTTTTTCATAGCAGAGTAAAGCCAGTCAGATTTTTTTTTTCTGATGATTTCAGTAGGATGATACTTTGAAATCTAAAAACTTTTTTCCTATCTGCCTGTAAAATGTTTCCTAGTTGATGTTTGGTTGATGTTACACGATCAGCTGATCTTATGACACATCTCCTGAACCACAGTGTTTAGTACTGTTCAGCAGAACTAGCTGAAGGTACTTCTGTTTCGTAGAATCATAGAATGGTAGCGGTTGGAAGGGACCTTTAGAGATCATCTAGTTCAACCCCCCTGCAGAAGCAGGTTCCATCTAGATCAGGTTGCATAGAAATGGGTCCAGTGGGGTCTTGAAGACCTTCAAGGAAGGAGCCTCCACACCCTCCCTGGGCAGCCTGGGCCAGGGCTCCCTCACCTCACAGTGAAGTAGTTTTTTCTTATGTTTAAATGGAACTTCTTGTGTAGCAGCTTCATCCTATCACCCCTTGTCCTGTCACTAGCTACAACAGAAAAAAGTGCTGCCCCAACCTCTTGACACCCACCCTTTAGATATTTGTAATGTTAATAAGCCACGTTTCAGATTTGTATCTTATTAAATGATTGAAGCTGGTTATGAAAATCCTGGCTGTTGAACTTGTGATAATTGCCTTCATCAGCAAATAATACAGTTGTCAGTGTAGGACCTTGATTTGTTCTTCTTATGCATCTCGTTTCAATATCAAATTGAGTATGCAATTAAATATCAAGGCTACATTGCTTTCATCAGTAGTCACTGGTAGTCATTGGTGCTGTGGAGAGCAAGGTTTAGCACCGTACTTTCATAAAAATTGAGTCTCTTCCTAAAATCTCTTCCTTTAATACATTGGGCATGTCTCCTTTCATCACAGCAGGGGACACTGTGTATTTGCCGGATAAACTAGTTCCATATGAGCAATGTGAAATCCGTTTGAACTTGTTTGCATATGTATGCAAGTTGATAGTGCCTTTTGAGGTGGTAAGTGTTGGGGAATTGTCAGTAGTAGTATTTTTTTCCCCCCTCTCAATAGTTAATTAATACCCTGTAAAGATGCTGTTCCCATCACACCTAAAAGCTATTTTTATTGTGTATGGATATGAGATGTCAATAATAGCATATGAAGCACACCTAGAAATTAACAGCTGGTATTGAGTGAAATATTAACACTGTAACTCATAGTTTGTTACTCTAAATAGAATTTCCCAAGGTTGCTGTGTTGAAAGCTTTTTGGGCTGTTTTGAGTATGTATGTATAAGACTGTACTCAGGGTGTTGGAACTGTAAAACAACTTAGGTTATATGAGTCTCTCTCAAAGTTTAATACATGGAGAACTTGGGTGGGAATCTGTACCACAGCAGGTGAGGTGCCAAGGCTTCCTCTGCAGTGCATGGTAAGGGAGCTTGTATGGTCCAGCGAAGATGCACCAGGGAACTGCATAAACTGAGAATCTGTCAGGTTGAAGTATTGAACTCAGTCTGGTGTGGTTTTGGATATGTATGGAAGCAGAATGCTTCACATGGGTGAGGAAGCCCTGGCCCAGGCTGCCCAGGGAGGGTGTGGAGGCTCCTTCCTTGGAGGTCTTCAAGACCCACCTGGACACCTTCCTGTGTGACCTGATCTAGGTGAACCTGCTTCTGCAGGAGGGTTGGACTAGATGATCTCTTAAGGCCCCTTCCAACCCTACTATTCCATTATTCTATGATATAAAACTTGGGAATATTAGTGATAAAAGCTTGTTTATTTATGTGTACCTTTTTATTTTGCATACTAGTATTTTACTTACATACCAGAGTTCAATCAAAGTCCCATGTCAGATGCATCACTTTGTAGATCTTACTCTTCCCTTTTTATTTTACCTAAATACACTGATATAAATTATTTCAAATTACTTATTTATTTAGCATAAGAGCAATTTTGACTGGTTCTGGATGATCCACTGTGCACATCAGAGGTAACAGAGATGAGAGTGGATGTCTGTTTTGTTATAGGTAGAATTTCTTTTCTCTGATTTGATTTCTAATCCTGCCTCAAGAAACCTCACTGCCTTCTCTTCCACTACAAACTCCTCGTGATTTCATGACATTTTAAAGATTCATCTTGTTTTTAACTACTAACAGGGTATTTTTTGTTGTTTTTTTTTTTAGCAAACCTGCCAGCAAGCTTTTCCTTTACCGTGGGGCTCACATTTAAACTATTTTTTATGTTGCTTTTGGCAAACATTGTGTCTTTCTCCTCCTATGATAGAAAGAATCAGCTCAGTATTAAAGAATAACAATTTGTGTGGCTTTCATATTCATGTCTGGGAAGAGATGTAATTTATAGAAGAAAATTACAAAGCACATTATGAATTTCTGGGAATAAAAAAAAACTTCTGGAAGAAAGCATGAAAAAAAAATATATAGGGACTTTTTTTTTCCAGAAACTTAAAGATGAGATTTCCTTTGTTGAAATGGATGTGTAAAAATACATCTGCAAATGTCTAGGATATTTCATAGAATCACAGGAAAGAGTTTACAATGGGATGACTCTTTCTACCATGAAAACAGAAGTAAAGTTTTCTTGGAAGGTCAAAAGATGACGTGAACGTTTCCTCTTTTTGGATTGTTTGAAGGAATGTCTCTACCCTCTTAAAACTGTGACTGCATCTCAACTGTTAACAACCTAAACACAAATTCACCTACACATTTGCATTGTAAAGCATGTGATTTAATCACATTAATAAAGCATCTCGGTGTGGAATTCTGAGGAAACTGATATGAGCTGGGCCTTTTTTAAATAGCATGAGTATATTGCCATCCCTGGACTTTGAAGTGTCTGTCCCAGAGCTTTCTGAAGTATAGTTGGGATGCGCTTGTTTGAAGCATGAGGCTCGTAGCTTGGGAAAAAAATATTCAAGAGATCAATTATTAGTCCTAACTCACAGCGTGTTCAAGCTGTCTTTATTACTTGTCATTGAGACAATAATTTGATTTGACAGGCAGATTGGATGTTATTAAAATTAAAGGATTTCAGTTGCCTTAGTGCACATGTGAGGTGCTGTTACTAAGATCTGCCTTGAGAAGAGAATCAAGAAGACGGTGTCACCGGTTTAGTCTGCAGGTAAAAGGAGTTGGAAAATTGCCCAGTTGTGTAATTGGTTGGTGAATTAATTGCATATGGTTGTCCGTGGTGAGCATTTGTTTATTAGTGGAATGCATCTCTTGTTATTAAAGTTGATACAGCGCACCTATTTCAGGAAAAATGGTAATTAACACTTTAGAGTGAGAGTTCTGTTTTGTCACTGGTGTTAGTGGTCTTTTTGTCATCTGGTATGGACCTTGCACTACTAGCTGGACCTAATTTTGCTAGATACTGTATCTTCATGTATATTAACATAAGCCTATATAAAATTATGAAACAAAAAAAGTTATAGGTTGAAATTCAGAGTGCAAAAAGGCAAACCGTATATGATTGCATCATAGCCAGGCAGGGGTGTTGTCCCTAGGAACAAGCAATAGAACAAGAGGAAACAGCCTCAAGTTGCAGCAGGGGGAGGTTCACGCTGGCTATGAGGAGGAATTTCTTTGCTGAAAGGGTTGTGAGGCATTGGCGGGGGCTGCCCAGAGAGGTGCTGGATTCACCTGGTGCTGGAGGGGTTTCAGAGCAGGGTGGATGTTGCACTGAGGGAAATGGTTGATAGTGTTGGGACAAAGGCTGCACTCCATGAGCTTAAAGGGCTCTTTCAGCTGAAATGATTCTATGATCAAGTTTATAAGCTTTTCATGTATGAATAAAGCAGAAGAAAGTCTTATTCAGCATTTAGGCATATTTAAGGGTTTTTTTCCCCAACTTTTTGGTGCATGATCTTTTATTTCTGACTAAATTGATAAGGGGCAGCACACTCCATTATGAGCCCATGTTCTGGGCATTTTATGCCAGTTCAATTTCAAATTGCCTGTTTTGAGACATGGAAGAGTGGAAATTTAAGGAATGTCTGATCGTCGATAGTTCTTCCATAAACATCCACAGCCAGTTAGTAAAATATTTAAGGTTCTTAAGGTTCTTCTTTGAGTTTTCACCAATATATGTAGTACTAAGGATCACTAGGACTTTGCAGTGTTTTTTTCCTATCAAAGAACAAATATTTGTTGTGCTCTAATGCGTAATATGCTTTTTTTTTTTTAAGGAGGGGCAAATGTTAGTCAAGTTACAGGTAAACCTACCAATTAATTAAGTCTATATGTAATTAAGTAAATGCAAATTGCCATATGCTCAGTACATTTCATCACCCCAAAGATCATAATTACTATATCCAGCTCATAATGGACTGATGTTCAAAACAAGTGGGATATTTTCCATCTCTTTGTTTTTTTCTTTGTTACGATTTTTGGACAAACACAAAATGACATAATACAAATAAAACATTATGAAAGCTAACTGACAGCATAACTGTTAAAATTTATGAATGCAGACTTAACAAAACTCCAAGTTTGTGTTCTTGTAGGTAAGAGCAAAGAAATGATCATGGATCCATCACATGCCCCCTACAAATTAGAAGGTGAGACAATTAAAAAAGTTTGGGATTGCAGTCTGATGAAATGTTGCAAAAGAAAGCAGGAAAATAATTAATAAATTTACACTGACGCTTCATTTTTCTGGAAGATGCCATTTCTGTCTTATTCCATCAGACAACCCTGCAATGTCTGAAGGGCAAATGTATAAAAATGTGGAGTTCCCTGAAAAAGTACAGTTTAAAAAGAAGAGTGAAAGGAATGTCTTTTAGACTCTTGCCAGTCATAAAAGGTGACTCATCAGCCTGTGCATCTCAAAACACTTTCATCTTTGTCTTTGACATGCCCTTAGTCATTCTGTGATTTTTCTTCAGTCTCTTTGTGGTTATTAAATGCTGAAATATTGTGAAATATAATGTAAGCTAAATATGAGTGTTGAGATTATTTTACAATCCATATTATGAACACCGAGCTAGTCAGTTGTTCTTTCTGATTTGCTTTCCTTATCATGAACTTTACTCATTAGTTTAACTGATTCACATCTGTATTGTCCACCATTCTGTATGATTCTCATGGATAGAAGTTAAAGGACTTAGTCATCTACATTTTCTCTGTACTTTCTCAATGGCTTCTTTTGGACTGTGTATTCAAAACCTTTCACAGATCTGCTTTTGCCAATTACTATAGTCCTCATCAATACAATACCAAGTAATTAGTTTGTCTGAAAACCTGATCAAAGATGAGTTCTGTATAGACATGGTACACATTCAGGACTATAAATATTCAACTTGAGGAAGAACTAGGTTCATTTGGATTAGGAGATGAGGGACATTGAGCATGTGAACTGCTGGTTTTTTTGGTTTAGCTTCTGTAGTGAAATGAAATTGAGAAATCATAAGTAATCATAGAATCAGAGAATGGTTTGGGTTGAAAGATTTTAGTTTGACCTTAAACATCATCTAGTTCCACCTTCCTGCCATGATCAGGGACACTTTCCACTAGACCAGGTTGCTGAAAGCCCCATCCAACCTGGCACTGAACACTTCCAAGCATGAGGCCATTCACAGACTCTCTGAGCAGCCTTTTTCAGTGCCTCACCTCCCTCAGAGGGAAGGTTTTCTTCCTAATATCCAATATAAATCTACCATCTTTCAGTTTAAAGCCACTACCCCATGTCCTTGTAAAATTTTGCTCTCTGTATTGTAGCTTCTCTTTAGGTACTAGAAAGCTGCTCTAAGGTCTCCCTGGCGCCTTCTCTTCTGCAGGCTGAACAACCTCAACTCTCTCAACATGTCTCTCACTTGAAGTGTTGTTTAATCACTGTGATGATCTTCATGGCCCTCCTACTTTGATGCAGCTCAGAGATATGGTTAGCTTTCTGGGCTGCAAGGGCACACTGCCAGATCTCGTTGAGTTTCTCACCAAGTAACATGCCAAGTCCTTCTCCTCAGGACTGTTCAATTTGTTCTCCACCCAGTCTGTATTTCTGCTTAGGGTTGTCCTGATTCATGTGTGGGACTTTGTACCTGGCTTTATTGAATTTCATGAGGTTTGCATGGGCCCACTTTTCAAGCCTGACAAGGTTCCTCTGGATGTCATCCCACCTCTCCAGTATGTCAACTGTACCATACATGTCAGTATTGTTGGAAAACTTGCTGTGGATGCTCTCAATCCACTGTCCATGTCTCTGACAGAGAAGTTAAACAGCATTGGTCCCATTACCAACCCCTGAGGAATGTCACTTTTCTCTGCGCTGCACTTGGACATAAAGCTGTGAACAGCACATCTGAGTGCTTCCTTACCAAATGGTCCATCCATCAAATCCATGTCTCTCCAGTTAAAGTGAAAGATGTTGTGCAGGAGAATGTCAAGTGCTTTGCATAATTTCAGGTAGATAATGTCAGTTGCTTGTCTCATACATCAATGCTGTAACCCTGTTGTAGAAGACCACCAAATTTGTGTGGCATGATTTGCCCTTAGTGAAGCCATATTGGCTGTCACAGAATCACAGAATCTCAAGGGTTGGAAGGGGCCTCAAAAGCTCATCCAGTGCAATCCCCCCTGCCAGAGCAGCAGCACCTAGAGTAGGTCACACAGGAACTCATCCAGGTGGATTTAAATGTCTCCAGAGAAGGAGACTCCACAGCTCATCTGGGCAGCACCTTCCTGTGCTTCCCTCACCTCAACAGGGAAGAAATTCTTCCTTGTGTTTCTTTGGAACCTCTTCTGTTCCAGCTTGTACCTGTTGCCCTTTGTCCTGTCATTGGCCATCACTGAGAACAACCTAGCTCCAGCCTCCTGACACCTACCCTTTACGTATTTGTAAACATGAATGAGGTCACCCCTCAGTCTCCTCCAAGCTGAATGTCCCCAGCTCCCTCAGCCTTTCATCAGAGGGAGATGCTCCACTCCCTTCATCATCTTTGATGATTAATCATTTCCATCTGCCAGGTCTCTCAGATCCTATGGACTCGTGCACCTTCACATTCCTTTGAACACCCAAGATCTTGTACCTAATCGTCTTGTACATTGGGTGGTCCTTCATTCTTCCAGTCCCTACCTTTGTCTTCTGTGACTGAGGAGGTGTGGCTGGAGCACTTGCCAGTGAAGACTGATGCAAACATCTATTAGTTATTAATAGTTTTGTGTAAGATCATTCCAAATGAATATATTCTGTGGAGTAACTCTGCCCTGGTGAGACCTCATCTGGAGTCCTGTGTCCAGTTCTGGGCTCCCCAGCTCAAGAGGGACAGGGAAGTGCTGGAGAGAGGCCAGCACAGGGCCACCAAGATGCTGAGGGGATGGAACATCTTTCTGATGAGGAAAGGCTGCGGGACCTGGGGCTGCTTCGTTTAGAAAAGATGAGACTGAGGGGAGATTTCATGAATATTAAAAAATATCTAAAGGGTGGCTGTCAGGAAGTTGGGGCAGTACTTTTTTTCTGCTGTAGCTAGCATCAAGACAAGGGGTGATGGGATGAAGCTGAAACACAAAAAGTTCCATTTAAATACAAGAAAAACTATTTCACTTTGAGGTGAGGGAGTCCTGGCCCAGGCTGCCCAGAGGGGTTGTGGAGGCTCCTTCCTTGAAGATCTTCAAGGCCAACCTGGACACGTTCCTGTGTGACCTGATCTAGATGAACCTGCTTCTGCAGGGGGGTTGGACTGGATGATCTCTAAAGGTCCCTTCCAACCCTGCCATTCTATGATTCTATTATGAAATGTACTTAGAAGAACCTTTTGGAATATATTCCACAGGCATTTTGAAAGAAGATGGGTTATCTGTGTGAAAAGACTCACAAATATCTTTGATTCTTAATCTTTACCTTCACTCTTCCTGATTCTTTTGACTTACTCTTTCCTCAGTTTTTAGGTGACAGTTTCTAGCAATGCTGATAATAATAATAATAAAAGAAACACAACAAAATCCTGAACTACAACACCAAGATTCACAGAGAAATGCAATCAAAAATGATGCTGCAAATCAAGCCTAGAATCAGGCCATCAGAAATTCAAAAACTTTCAGCTATTTGCAATTATACCAGTAATTGCTATTTTAGAATGTTTCCCTTCTTCCAAAGAAGCTCCATGTTGTTAGCTGAAATTTAAGGCGTTTTAAATCACAGAAAATCTTCTTTTTTTTTTGCACCTGATGAAGAATAAATGTTATAGGCAATCAAACCAACATATCTGCATATTTTAGTCTATTGAAAAAAACCTACCTTTTGGAACTTCTGTAAAAAAAATCATGTCAGAGTGTAGTGCTAGCTAATTACAGCATATTTTTTTCCTTCACAGGCCAAAACATTATTTTAAAGCAGAGGATGGAGGATTTTGAAATGATTCTTAAGAAAATCTCATGTGAGGTCTTTGCTGTGATATTTTAGCCCATGTAATTAATTATTCCTTGTCTTTCTGATGCGAATCAGCATTTGTGATGAAGTTTAGGTTAAAGTATGTCAGCAACATAATACATAAAAATCAAAGTTACATAATATTACATAATATCATAGAATCATAAACTCATAGAATGGTAGGGTTGGAAAGGACCTTAAGAGATCATCTAGTCCAATCCCCCTGCAGAACCAGGTCAACCTAAAGAAAAGTAAATGGCTGGAAGTTATGAGGAGTGGCCAATGGCATCCTGGGATGCATCAAGAAGAGTGTGGGCAGCAGGTCAAGGGAGATTCTTCTCCCCCTCTACTCTGCCCTGCTGAGGCTTCATCTGGAGTCCTGTGTCCAGTTCTGGGCTCCCCAGCTCAAGAGGGACAGGGAACTGCTGGAGAGAGGCCAGCACAGGGCCACCAAGATGATCAGGGGACTGGAGCACCTTTCATATGAGGAAAGGTTGTGGGACCTGGGGCTGTTTAGTCTGGAGAAAAGGAGATTGAGGGGGGGTCTCATTAACACAAATATTTAAGTGGTGGGTGTCAGGAGGTTGGGGCAGTACTTTTTTCTCTTGTGTCTAACAAGAGGACAAGGTGTAATGGGATAAAGCTGCAACACAAAAAATGTGATTTAAATATAAGAAAAAGCTATTTCACTGTTAAGGTGAGGGAGGCCTGGCCCAGGCTGCCCAGGGAGGGTGTGGAGTCTCCTTTCTTGGAGATCTTCAAGACCCAGCTGGGCACGTTCCTGTGTGACCTGATCTAGGTGAACCTGCTTCTGCAGGGGGGTGGACTTGGTGATCTCTAGAGGTCCCTTCCAACCCTACCATTCCATGAGTGTAGGAAACCGCTGTTAAATAATAATGTAAGAATGATTTTGATTCAAGAACAATTATTATACAAGGCAACTAATTTCTGAGATCTTGTCCAAGATGCACTCTTGTACTAAATTCTGTCTTGAATATGAGAAACTGTATTTACTGTTATTGTCTGATAGTAATAATAACCTCTGATCATGCTTCTGTAATTCCCAGGCTTGTTTGATTCTCAGTTTTTGAAGGGTAGATTCCACAAAGAACAGGAAGTTTCTTTCTCAGTTTGATTATTGATACTTTGTCATTGGAATTTTTCTAGTATGTCTGTTAAAAAGCAATTATATGCCTTGATTTTCAATGAAGTAAAAATTCATGGACATTCTGCTAAGTGTTTTCTTTCAGCAACATTTCATTAGTGATTAGCTTGATGTCTGAAGAACAGATACTAACAACCATTTTACTCTAGAATCTGGTATAAAGGTGAAGTTGTACAATGTACAGTTGACATAGATGACCAATACCTGGCAAATTTACAGGATTTGCTTTTGAACAAATATCCAGGAAAAAGAACAAAATCAAGTGAATACTTTTCTAACAGTTGTTTTCTGTGCACTGTGTGTGCATGAAGCAAGTGCAAAGGATTGTCAAGGAAATGATGACACAGCACTGATACAACCGCAGTAGGATCAATGAAGCTGTCAGAGCACTGGGGAGAGTTTTTTGAAGTTACAGGCAAATTTTTAGTGGTAGATTCTGACTCACAGACCTCATTTACAAAGCAGAATGAGCAACTGCATTAAAATACTCTGAAATTGTGTAAGGGGGTTTTTATTGGTTGGTTTTGGTGGGGTTTTTTAATGATTGGTTTTTTTCCCTTGGGCTTGCAACAAGAGTGAAGCTGGGAAGTGGAAGGTTAGGAGAAAGAAAACACCAAAATAACTGCAGCTAACTCCTGGTATAAAATAGAGATTTTTATTAATCTGTTAAATATCTAATTTTGTACTTGCTGTTTCATACCACTGAGACCAAGAACTTCATAAATATTTAGCATCTTTAGTAAGCTTGTGTGACAATTTGAGGCAAAATGAAGCCAATAACCTTAAAAAGAGAGCAAAAAAGGTTCACAGGTTGAAACCATTCAGTGTTGTTTAATCTGCAGTGCTAAATTCATCTAGTCCAATCCCCAGAGAGAGAAATCTTCAAGGAAGAGAATTATTAAATCCTTCGAGGAAGAGGGATCTCATACTATTGAAAGAGTAGTTGGGAAAATGACTTTTCACGATTAGAGTAAATCTGGTAAGTTAGAAAATATTATTTTCAAGGCATGAGTATTGGGGATTTTGTACAAACAAGCTACTCTTATGAATCATCACCTGAGGGTCACTTAATATTTGTTTTTATAAGGTGCAGGACACAGGAAAGTAAGCAGGAAAACAACAACTATCATGGCATTTTGAGTTTTAAAACCAGACCTCTCCTACATTTCATGCATTAGAAATAAAGCTGTTTGAGTAGAGGTCTTTGTTTTGTAGTAACTCTAAAACTGAGCTTTATTATAGAATCACAGAGTGCTGAGGTTGGAAGGGACCTTTAGAGATCATCTGGTCCAACCCCCATATTGCCTAGAGGAAGGGAATAACATTGTGAGTCTTACTTCCCTTTCTCAGCCTTGAACAGGCTGCTTTAGTCACGACACTTCTCAGGCTGGACCCATCCTTTATATTTAATTCAGCTGTAAACAGAGCTCACTTGCTTGTGGGGATTTGAAAGTTAAGGTGCTCACACATTGCTGCGAATCCCTAATGTAACCTGAAAAGTTGTGCACTTTGAAGGAGATGAAGAGATAAACATAGGAGGAGTTGATAAGACAAAATTCAGGCTCTTTGCTTTGGATCATTAAGCACAATTAGTTGTATCACCCTTTGTTACAAGGCAATATGAGTAAGCACTACAGATGAAAGAGAAGACAATTGTCAACCAATCTATATTGAGCTTACTACCACCTGTAAATGCAAGCAATATGTTTCTTTTAAACAGGCCTGGAAAGTGCTTCCCAGAATAACTTTAGGGAATGTGTACTTTTTGAACTAATTAATCACTGAATGTCATCCCTGCTCTGCTCCACTGCATATGAAACAGCAGTTCTCTGGCTCTTCAAAATCGGGGGCAGAAGGAGGTTCAAGTAAGATAGCTTTAGAGAAATGAAACTTCAGTGCAAGAAAGATTAACAGGAGTTCATTCCAAATTAAATTGGGAAATTTAGCAGAGCAGCCTTTGTATTACAGATGATTTTCCTTCCTTATTTCTGTTATTTTCATGCATATCAGCTAAAGTTTTTCTTCCTTTTTTCCCTTTAAGTCACACAATGAGTCTCTTCATGGGGAAAGTGGTCTTGACAGACATATAGTGCAGGAATAAAGGTTGTTCAAGCTCTGTCAAGGTACATCTGCCCTAAGATCCTTGCCAATACATTGTTTCATACTGAAGACAAACATTTTTTTTCCAAATGTGGGTCTTTTGCTGTCACATGTACAAACAGAAGTAGGACACTAAAGTATGAATTTTCACTAGTGACCCTAAGGCAGAATATGAAGTGAGGTCTCCAGAGGGGAAAGGCTAATGCACTTACCTACTGCACCACCAAGTCCCTTTCACTTTCCAATTATCACAGATCCTCTCCTACTGCTGTGACATTCTCCTTGCCACATAGGTCAAAAAGTGAGTTACTGTCAAATGTGATTCATCTACCAGTTTCCTCTGGAATTCTGTAGAATAAAATGATTGGTACTTTTTTCCCAAGTATGTTGGCAATGCTACAGGTTTACTTTCGAGCTTCTTATATCTGAACTCATGACAGCTTTTTCATTCCTATAGTAACATGTCATATGAGATTTAGAGACATCTTGTAAGAGGGAAAAGCCTCAGTGGTATCTCCTCAGTGGTATTCTACTTTTAATCTATAAAAGAGAAGACTGAGGGAGGATCTCAATATTGACAAATATCTAAATGGTGGGTGTCAGGAGCTTGGGGCAGCACTTTTTTCTAGGGTATCTAGCAACAGGACAAGGAGTGATGGGGTGAAGCTGGAACACAAAGTTCCATTTAAACATAAGAAAAAACTATGTAAGTATTGAGGTGAGGGAGCCCTGGCCCAGGCTACCCAGGGAGGGTGTGGAGGCTCCTTCTTGTGAGATTTTCAAACCTGCCTGAACATGTTCCTGTGTGACCTGATCTAGGTGAACCTGCTTCTGCAGGGAGGTTGGACTGGATGATCTCTAAAGGTCCCTTCCAATCCTACCATTCCATGATTCTATGTATATTGATCTACAATACATAATTAGTATATGTCATAGGTAATGTCATTATCTCATTATTCATCATTATATAACATATAGATGATATGCAATATATAAATATATCAGAGAACCACAGGATCTTAAGAGTTGGAAGGGATCTCAAAACATCATCTAGTCCAACCCATAAATACATGATGTTAATATAAATAATAAAGCAGCTATAATGAATATATTAATATATAATAGTATAAAAATATTTTTAACGTAATTGTATTATAGAATATACATTTATCTAACATGTCTTCTAATTATTATTTTATTACTAAAAGGGAAAGGTAAGGCATCAATTTCAGTGAAGTGTTGAGATTTCTAGCTGTCAACCAAAGTGTATGTACTTCTGGATTTGATTTTGAGTTGAGAAAATAATTTGACAACTCATTTTTACACCACTTTAGTGGTGATGTGGATTTTTTTTTGAAATTTTGGTGGTGTTAGGCACTCTGCACAGAGGCAGGGTGAGAAAGTGATTTCATGCTCTATTTCTCCAGATGAAGTTTTGTGCTTTGCTGACGGACACTGACATGTAAACCAAATTGCAACTTCCTAGGTCTAACAATGGTAAATAAAAAGAAATGTGCACAGACAACGTAGTTAGACTCTTACAGGCCATAGAAATCTCTTGAAATGAGTTGATCTCTTACCATTGCACAGTTTAGCTTGAAAAAAAAAACCCTAGCCTTTCCTGGTTTTAGACTCGTAAGGTGATGGTTTCCATGCTTTTTAAATAGAAAAGCTGCCAAAAAAAGGAGGTAAAAAAAAAAAAAAGAAAAATTGGTCACCATGTTGGGGATTTCTTTTGGAATGGAAGTGTCTTGATTGTCTAAAATTAAATAAGCTTAAGATGCTTGGCAGGATATAAAAGGGTAAAACTATCTAATTCATGAATATAAAGAAGCACCAACAGCTTCACTTTTGACATCTCAAGAGTGTTTTTTCTCTATTCCTTAACCCAGAGTTTTACCACTTAACTGATTTTGGGTTTGGTTTCCTCCATCAAGCTTCAATGGTCAGAAGGTTATAGAATAAGAGAACTGTGTATTGTACTTTGCTGCTAGTTTAGTATGTCAAGCTTCTGGCTCACAGAGGTAGATAATCATCCTGGGGTGATTTTTTTTTTTCATCTCTTGATTCCACCTGTCCATTTTGACTCTCTCTGTCCAGCCTCTGCTCCAGGGGGGTTGGGGAGGCTCCTTCCTTGGAAGTCTTCAAGACCCACCTGGACATGTTTCTATGTGACCTGATCTAGGTGAGACCTGCTTCTGCAGGGGGGGTTGGACTGGATGATCTCCAAAGGTCCCTTCCAACACTGCCATTCTGTGATTCTATGAAAATCTCCCAGAGAATAGCTGCTCAGTGATATCTTAACATGAAAAGCTTTAAACCGTGGAGGTTTTTCCAGATATTTCATGGATGTCACTGTCCTTCCTGCCTTGGGGACAGAGCAGATAAGAAAGGAAACCTTTCCAGCCAGCCATCAGTCAAGAGTAATCCATCCTCGCTCATGAATTGCTAGTTTACTGTAGCTGGACTCTTTACTAGTTTGATACTTTATTTTTACTGGGAGTCATTTATGGCAGTGGTTCTTGTTACTACTGCATGATCCGAAGAAAGTTTGTCACCTAATAATATAGCAGAGCATTATATTAAGCTGGTTGCAGTTTATCTGGCCAGCTATATAACTTTGAGCTGTTTCTAGTGTTTTATATTTATCTTTAAAATGCTTCCTTAGGAAGCTCTCTGAAGATGGAATTTGATTCCACTGAAAAAGTGGGCACTGAGTGTTGTATATTTAAGCCACAGCTTTGGAATGTGAGGAAAAAAAATAGTAGAGAATGAGAAAAATGAACAAAGTTATGAATTTGATAATAGCAGCACAAAATGTTTAATAATTTATCAGGTAGCATTTGTCAAAAGGTTTATATAGCTGCCAACATTCCTAATACAAGACTCTGGGATAACAGCCATAATCACAGGTTTATGATAAAGCATCTGAGGCTTCAGATCTTCAGTCCAACAAGCTCTAATATCATAACAGTGTTTAAGTAGGTTTACCGAGTAGCCATAAATGTAATTATGGCACTGTGATGTAAACTTGTTTCACAAGCAAAATTGTTTCAATTAAGAATAATGGAATACTGCTAGATGAAGTAAAATCATGGCCCTGTCTGTTCGTTACATAAAACAACATGCTGCAAATAGGAATATTAAGATTTAGAATGGAACCAGTAGTTTTATATTTCCCCTCTTCGGGCTCAGTTCTTAGTTGCTGGGTATTTAGAAATGGAGCAACTATGGATGTAAGAGTCCGTGGCTTCAGTTGACTTTTTTGTCCTACACTCTTTATAGGCTTTGAGGCAAAATATTCCCGTTCATAACTCTGTATGACATTAGGGTTGAAGCCAAATAACGTGATTACAGCCAAGTGGTGTATACTTGACAGACTTCAAGAGGTACACAGAAGATGTTGAAGATGTGTCTCAGTCTTGCAGGAAAAAAAATTGGCTACCTCTGCAGGTATTTCCAGCTCTGTTTTACTTCAAACAAAAGTTTAAGCTGTGTTTAGAACATTTTAAAGGAATGGATCCTTCAAGATGGCGTCAACGGCTGAAAGGATAAAAGCTTAAGAAAATACATAATATACTGAAAACACACACACACACGTGCTGTAAGGTCATCTTGCCTAGTTCTCCATGAAATGTCAGAAGAACCTCCTACTGTGAGATGTCTGTGAGCTCTACAAGACTGATGAAATTTCAATATGATATCAATGGTTGCATCCTGTCAACCATCAATTATAAAATTTGCCTTCTATTTTATCACTCCATAAAAAGGTTTGAACCTTCTTTTTTACCTTAACAGATATGAAGAATAAACTGTGACTCTCGTTTTATTTGTGGCAATTTCATGCATATACAGAAACAGAGTGTAAATATGTGGTATGTTCTTTATATATGTTTGTGAAAGAAATAGATTAAGAAAGCATTTGCCACAATAAAGTAAGCAATATTGTGATTTATTTCTCAATTTTGTAGCATCCCAAAATAAGGGAACAAAATTAGGTGTCCAAAGCTGAATATATAAAGGTCCCTCGAGAGCAGAACAGAGAAAATTCAGGCTGTAAGAGGATGCAGTTTCCTCCCTCACATTTTTAACTAGTCAAAGAGCAAGATGTAATCAGGAGATTGGTGTTAGAGAAGACTTGCTTTGTGACAGAAACTAGTGTTAAAAGGGCTTGTGGTCATTTCTCACACCACTTCAGGATGTGTGGTTTCTCTACAGAATCTCAACTTACACATTTAAATCGTATTCAATGTTTTTGACCTTTTGGCACCACACACCAAGAGGCTAATGTGAGGAATCTGTTCCTCTTGAATTTCTGACTTCAGTTTAAGTCCATTGTTCAGAGAATTCCAGGATTATGAATTTCAAACTAGGATGAACGTAATAAAAATGTCTTTATTCTCATTCTCAGGTAAAACTCACGCTCTCTCACTCTCTCTCACAGGGTTGTGTGCTGAGGCTCATCACCATTGCATCTGAGTGCCTTCCAAATAAAATAAATAACGCTAGCGAAGCCTCTAGTGAACATCATGGGGAACATCAACATTGAGAATCGGGGCTTATAAATGCACATGCAATGTATATGAATGTGCTTAGATTTCTTCCAGACAGGAGCTGGCTTACACCCAGCTTCTTGAGGAAAGTGTACTTCAATTATTTCAGTCCTGCATTCAGGACTCAGCTTTAGGGTTGATACTTCTCTCAGAGCAGGGGTAGAGCGGGAGAAAGATGAGAGAAGAAGGTGTGTTTGTGTGAAAGCTTTTGGTAGTTTGTGATAATTTTGCAGCAAGTTTTTATTTGGTTTGGAAGTCTCACAGTTACAAATGCATCTGTGATTTCTTACACCCACTAAAGGGTGGGTGTCAGGAGGTTGGGGCATCCTTTTTTTCAGTGGTATCTAGCAATAGGACAAAGGGTAATGGGATGAAGCTGGAACACAAAAAGTTCCATATAAATACAAGAAAAAACTATTTCCCTGTGAGGGTGACGGAGCAGTGGAACAGGCTGCACAGAGGGGTTGTAGAGGCTCCTTCCTTGGAGGTCTTCAAGACCCACCTGGAGATGTTTCTATGCCACCTGATCTAGGCGAATCTGCTTCTGCAGGGGGATTGGACTAGATGATCTCTAAAGGTCCCTTCCAACCCTGCCATTCTATGAAATAAGCATCATTTTAATAGCTTAATGAAAACAAAGCAATTAGGTTAATTGGATTTTTTTCATGTAAAACTATGTGCTTCTATTTTTTTATTATTATTTTAGTAGTTTCTTGTATCTTTTGTATGATAGATATTCTGAGCAATAAATCATTCAATCAAGGCCAAATGTAAGTTAAGGACAACAGAGTGGCTTTTCAAAATAAATCCATGTATTTTCAGAATGGATCATAAATGGAAGCCATTGGTTGAATTTTGCAACACATAGTCTAAGGTAAAATCTATTAATACAAGTACTAATTGCAAGAATTTTGAAATTTTAAGAGACAGATATTTTATGTACAAACTTATCATAGAATCATAGAGTGATAGGGTTGGGAGGGACCTTTAGAGATCATCCAGTCCAACCCCCCTGCAGAAGCAGGTCCCACCTAGATCAGGTCACACAGGAAGGTGTCCAGGTGGGTCTTGAAGACCTCCAAGGAAGGAGCCTCCACACTCTCCCTGGGCAGCCTGGGCCAGGGCTCCCTCATTCTCACAGTAAAATGCTTTTTTTTTCTTAAATGGAACTTTTTCTGTTGCAGCTTCATCCCATTACCCTTTGTCCTGTTGTGAGATACCACAGAAAAATGGAAACAAGGTTAGATTGTATGCATCATAGGGCAGATCTTGGGGCTGGTCTTCTGTATAATCTAGTGGATGCAGTTTCTCATGAAAGGATTTCATTGAGATTCATTCAGAAGCTACCTTTATGAAACCATGTCATATAATTGGCCACTTTGTCAAGACCTGCAGAGAAATGGTTTGCTGAAATGTTTGAGCATCACTTAAAAGGTGCGGTAACAGTGAACTATTCAGTAGGAGCCAGTTTTCACTAACAGTTGATAAAAACTCTGGAGTCTGGATAATTTCTGACAGATTAGTGGCTGCAACGAGCTTTTACTTCAGTGAAATCTGCAAGACTAGAAATTACAATTCTAAAATCAGAGGTGTTGATGCAGTGCTGTCTTGATTTTGAACTCCCTGCTTGTTTCCTGGGAAAATACACTTTATCCTGAGGGGAAAAAAGCAAGTACAGAAGACCATCAATGACTAAGCAGTTCATCTGAAGATGTCTCTTATTGAAAATGCCAAGTGCATTGTCACTTGCTCTATATTCTTTGCATTTCTTGCTTAGTTCATGTAGTCTGTTTAAAACTGAGAATGTTACCAATCTTTGCAAAATGAGTGGTCAGCTATTTTAGAATCTGCTGAAAGGACAAAAAAAGAATCTAGTATTGCTTATGGAAAAAGCTGTTTTTGTAATACATTAGAATGATTTTTCTCAAGACTAATTCTGATTCAAAGATTTTCCTGGATAGCATCAGCATGATACACATGCAACAACTGAAGGATTAGGAGAAAGTCCTTGATTTTCTAACCTTAGAAGACAAGATAGTGACATTTAAGCCCCAGAGTGACATTAAGCCCCAGACTGCATAGATTTCCTTTAGATTTTTGCAGAGTTGATTTTTTTTTGTGCTTGCCATTCTTGAAGCATGCATTATTTACAAAAAAGGAGTGTCTGCTTCTGTTGTACATAAACTTGATGATAATTTCATAAGGTAAATGGCCATGACATAGATAATGGTTTTCCTCTTGTTTGAAGCACATGCAAAGATAGTATTTCTATCTAAATTGTTAACAAAAATTAATAAGTTGTATTCTTTTCAGTTGAAAGTATCATTAAAAAGGTAGTTTAGAAAGTAGAGAGTAATGGATTTGGTTTTGAAAATGTGTGCAACACAGAATGTAAAGAAGAGGTTTCATTGTGCTCTTAAAACAGTTTCAAAGGAATTGGAGGATGGAAAAAAGTAGGTGTATGTATTTATTTTTCCTTAATGAAAAGGAAACTGAAGAACAATCATTTTATGAACTCAGTAATCTCTTTCTACATTTTCTGTATGAGCTTTCATAGGGAATTGTTGGCTTAGTGAGAGTATGAAGGAAAGACTGTGGATACTGTCTACCTTTACTTCAGTAAGACATTTGACAGCTTCCCACAGCGTTCCTTTAGAGAAATTGGCTGTTCTTGGCTTGGATGATCATACACTTTCCTGAGCGAAAAACTACTTAGATGGCCGAGTCCAACAAGTTGCGGTCAATGGAGTTAAATCCAGTTGGCAATCAGACGTCAGTGGTGTCCCCCAGGGCTCAGTGCTGGGGCCACTCCTGTTTAGCATCTTTAGTAATAATCTGAGTGAGGGGATAGAGTGCAGCCTTGGTAAGTTTGCAGATGACACCAAGCTGGGTGGAAGTTTTGATCTGCTTGAGGGCAGAGAAAATTTTCAGAGAGCTCTAGACAGGCTGGATGGCTGGGTCAAGACCAGTGCCATGAGTTTCAATAAGGTCAAGTGTCAGGTCCTGCCCTTGGCCCACGACACCCCCCAGCAGCGCTACAGGCTTGGGGAGGAGTGGCTGGAAAGCTGCCAGGCACAGAGGGACCTGGCAGTGTTGGTTGACAGTGGCTGAACATGAGCCAGCAGCGTGCCCAGGTGGCCAAGAAGGCCAAGGGCATCCTGGGCTGGATCAGGAACAGTGTTGTCAGCAGGAGCAGGGAGGTGATCATTGCCATGGACTCAGCTTTGCTGAGGCTGCACTTCAAATCCTGTGTCCAGTTCTGGGCCCCTCTCTACAAGAAGGACAGGGAGGTGATGGAGAGGATCCAGAGGCAGCTGCCAAGCTAGGAAAGGATTTGGAGCATGTCTCGTGAGGAAGGGCTGAGGGATCTGGGGCTGTTGAGATTGAAGAAAAGAAGGCTCAGGGGAGACCTCACTCTACAACTACCTGAAAGGAAGCTGTAGCCAGGCAGGGCTGGGTCTGTTCTCCCTAGGAACAAGCAATAGAACAAGAGAAAACAGCCTCAAGTTGCAGCAGGGGAAGTTGAGGCTGGATGTGAAGAGGAATTTCTTTGCTGACAGGGTTGTGAGGCATTGGCAGGGGCTGCCCAGGGAGGTGCTGGAGTCACCTGGTGCTGGAGGGGTTTCAGAGCCGGGTGGATGTTGCACTGAGGGAAATGGTTTAGTGGTTGATAGGGCTGGGACAAAGGCTGCACTCCATGAGCTTAAAGGGCTCTTACAGATGAAATGATTCTATGATTCTATTTTAGGAGAAATTGAAGAAAAGATAAATTCTTGTGTATTCTCAACTTCCTTTTGATCATGTAAATATTACATTTTTTTTTTCAAATCTTATAGTGACAATTTTAAGTTGATTCATAAAGTTATTATTTAAAATCCAATTTAATGTAAACTTAGGGTTTTTTCCTGTAAATTAGTGGTTGTAGTGCTAAGGACAGCAAAGGAGAGTGAATGTGCTTGAAACTCATGAGCTGCTGCTGTTGTTATTATTCAAGAGGCAATATGGATCTAGACTGACAGCTTAGAAAATGCAAGGTCTGAAAGGGGATATCTTGGAGACCAGACAGCTTGCAATGAGTCTGTGGCTGGATTTTGGAGGGGAGCAAGAAGGTGCTTTGCTCTGGGTAGGCAGGCAAGAGGAGATAGATTAATAACACTTTATCCTGACAGATAAGAGAGAACTGAGCCTGTAGAATGTCAGACAGAAGGAAGAACGATGATGACATCCAGGTAAAATTACCAAAACTTAAGCTTTTAATTATTTTTCAAGTGTTAGGATCTCTTCTAGAAGCCTAATAATTTTAATTTGAAAGGTCTTTTTTTTCTTTTTTTGGAGGGGGTAGTTGCTGATTTCAGGTTTCTTGTTGGTATTTTTGGCAGAAAACTGTATTTTAAAGCCTTCACCGAAGACCTTAAGTTTTAGCATTTGACACAGAGCAATTTCAATTAGCATATGCTTTACCCAATCCTATTCTGCCTTTTAAATCCATTAGTTTGATAAGAAATAAGTAAATATTTTATTTTAAAAGATATTCCTTAAAAGAATCAAATTGTTTAAAAGATTCAGTAGAAAAAATGAAAGCAACAGAAAACTTCATCCCTTTTGCTATAGAGTCACAGATTAAGAACTCAAATAAATTTGAGAAGCGAAAGTGAATGAATAAAGAAGGAAAAGATCCAGAGGTGTAGAAAATGGCTCATACATGTAGAGTCCTCTAAGGTATTCCCTGGTTAGAAAAAATACAGGAGGAAACAATAAATGAAGATGCCACCTATTTTTATCCTGGTAAGATTGCTTATCCCATCAGAAAGATAATTCTTGTCACCTCAACTGAAGGAGGAATCACAGGCTTAGGAGGTAATTAATACTTTGAGTCTAAGGAGAGAAAAACAGGTGTGAAGGTCAAATATACAAATAAAAAGGTGGGGATTTTATTCAGGAAAATCTGGAAAATATCTAGTGCTCTGGATTCAGTGGATGAACACTCATGGACTTGCCCAGGGAAGGGATGGTAAAGAAAGCAACAGGTAAACCTTTTCAGCTCTTCGTGGCCAGTGTCTTTCATAGGTTCTTCATTTGTCAGGTAATGGACTTCCCACAGAGTCCTTCCAATAATGACAGCAGTTGTAACAGAAGTTTAATAATGTATATGTTTTCCCACTAGAAACTGGGCTTCAGTAACCACAGCACGTCACACAGGCTCTTAGACGGCTGCCAGGCAAAGGTAAAGGTCTGTAGTGTCCAGAAATAATTATCAAAATGCAAATTTCAGAAGTCTGGTCTTGTTTCATATTCAAAAAAAACTTAAAACCCGTCTTTGCTTTCTGCAGTTATGGTGCTTGGTGACTCAGCATAAGCCACCTCAAAAAACGGGAGACTTAGGACTGATCTTTGATCAGAGGACCCAAACAGCAATGGCAATTGCAGCTCCCAATGTCTGTTCCTAGATGATAATGTTAAAAATTACAAGAATGAGTGGAATTTAGAATGATAAAGGCATGGAAATAAACAAAGTGCTTCCTGCCTTTCTAAAACTGTGTAAGGAAAGAAACTGTTTTGTTTTGCCCATATAGAATAATTGAACAGAACTGAAGTTCCACGAGCCATCACGTACTGCTGAGAACCTGATAGTGTTAACAATGTGTTTTGAGAAGCAATGTTAGTCTCACATCATAGGACCTTATGTAAGGATTCATTTCTGTGACAGGTTATATGAGTAGACAAGACCAACAAAGAGTGGAAAAGGAAACAAACTTGTGGAAAGGCCAAATGACTTGCAAAATGGAAGTAGTAAATTTGCCCATCTCCTACATCCAGTCTACGTTCAGTATCTATTAAACCAATAGTAGATGACAGCTCCTAAATAGGTCACAGAAGCATTAATATTGGGAGTGAAAGGTGGTAATAGGTGAGACAATTACAAAGGGCAACTGCTGGGCTCAGTTATCTAACTGCTAACTAACTGTAATTAAGCAGCAGCTCTAGCACTCTGTGATGGATAAGTTCATGTAAATCCTTCCAGCTCGTTGTTGGCAGAAATTGTGCTGCTGCTGATTCAGAAGGCTTTCATGAGGACTGGCAAGACAAAAGGAGATCAGGATTTTCTGGGAAGTTTGAGAAATACTCCATTAGGCTGCACCTTTTCTCAAATATTCCAGTCTTCTGATTTTACTTGGCAAAGCTTGACATTTCTGGTTTATTTTTACAGATCATGAGGTCTGATCATACAGTAACTCTGCCCATAATTAGGTGAGTGAAGATGGCAAACACAGCAAGAAATTCAGCCTTCCCTTCTGTGGCTGAAATGCAATTAATGGTAGTATTCCCCTGCATGGTAGCTCAGGAATCCACTCTTAGGTGGTTCAACAACTCTATGTTTAGTTTGTTCCTTAAAGTATGTTTTTGTCCTGCCTGTTACTTCTGGAAGTCTGTGACAGCCAGTTTCACATGAATACTGGAAATAACTCTTGTGCTTCTATTATTTATGAAGAATTTCTCTTTCTGTGAGTATCCAGCTTCAATTTCTGTTCAATTTCTGAGCCAGCTATTCAAGGAAAACTTGCACATGTACTTAGGGAAGTATTGTTAGTAGGAAAGCTTTTAGTGTTTGTATCAGTGTATATCTCTTCCATGGTCCCCTTCCTGGTTCCCTTTATTATGAGTTGCTCTAGAAAGTGCTGGCTTGACTCATTGTCTATGATTTTGTAAGGTCTCCTGATGTGGAATACAAGTGATTGCTGTCTCTTATGACGTGTTGGTGTGTATCATCAAGGGAGCAAAAATGAAGACTGAAGTTTAGTTGAGCCTCTGTAGCAGTTGGCTCTCTTGTTCTCTGTAGGGAACTCTAGAATGGAAAAGGCAGCCAGCCATGCATGCTGTAATTTACATCTGATTGATGAAGGGTTTAGATTCACAGGAACAATTTGCACTGGGGCTCCTGTGGGCCTCAAACTGAAATATTTTGCCACTGCTATCCAGCATTAATTTTTGTCTTGCTCAGTGTCATACTTTTCCACATCAAGTTTGTTCTCAGAATTATTCCTTGAAGTGATATGTTTAAATGATGCTTAGTTGTCCTTGTCTCCTGTGTTAAATAATCAAGCAAGTTGACTTGACCTGCTTCTGCAGAGGGGTTGGACTGGATAATCTCTAAAGGTCCCTTCCAACCCTACCATTCCACGATTCTTAGTTAAGTTGTAGCTGAAAACATTGCCTTTCTAATCATCAGATAAATAGATTTTATAGGGAAAAGTACACCATATTGTATTTGCTATGTTCATAAGGTCAATTAAACCTTTATATTTAGTAAAAGCAAACATTTGCATGTTAGTTCACCACAGTCTTCAGATAAAGCACAGTCCTTAGCAAAAAACCAGCATCAGCTGAAAGCTTTTGAACATCTCAAAAATAACAAGTAATTAGTATTTATTAATGAAATGGAATTAGGCCAATAGGGTATTATGAGTAAGTTCTCAAATGAACATACATACTGAATGAAATACTGTCAAGACTTTCTATTTTGTAAAATATGTTACATAGATCATTTGCTAGCAGACTAAAAAAAAAACAAACAGCTACTGTTGCCCCCAGCTCCAGAAACCCCCCACTTCTAGAAGCTTAGAATCATAGAATGGTAGGGTTGGAAGGGACCCTTAGAGATTATCTAGTCCAATCCCCCTGCTAAAGC
>WBNH01000021.1:0-14634 GCA_013401255.1 Urocolius indicus | reverse complement strand
CTGTTGCCCACACTCTTCTTGCTGCATCCCAGGCTGCCGTTGGCCTTCTTGCCCACGAGGGCACATTGCTGGCTCATGGTCAGTTTATTATGAACCAGCACTCCCAGGTCTCTCTGCAGAGCTGCTCTTCAGCAGGTCAATCCCCAGCCTGTGCTGGTGCATGGGGTTGTTCCTTCCCAGATGCAGGACTCTGCACTTGTCCTTGTTGAACCTCATGAGGTTCCTCTCTGCCCAACTCTCCAGCCAGCTGAGATCCTGCTGAATGGCAGCACAGCCTCTGAGGAAACAGCCATTGCTCCCAGTTTGGTGTTATCAGGCAACTTGCTGAGAGTACACTCTGTCCCCTCATCCAGGTCATTGATGAAGATGCTTCTTGTTGTTAAATGATTGAGTTGAACTTGGTTTTGGTTTGTTTGTTTGTTTTTTTTCCTGAACTTCATTATTTTTGAAATGACAATGAATCTTTCCATGCAATGTAAAAAGAATAAAATAGTATTGTTTGCAAAAGCATAATATTTTCATTCATTTAAATATGCCTTCAAAATGAAGCACCAGAAATCTTCTCATTCCTTATGTGTATTTCCAGACTGGCTAAACATGTAAATATATAAATTTGCCGTAAAACTTATCAATGGGCATTTGTTTACATATTTTTATCTCAATTATCTATGCCCGTAGGACCTATTCAATCAATTTTTCACTAAGTAGTTTTCAAAATATAATTACTCTTACGGGTAGGTCCATGAACAGCAGTGTCATTTACACTACAGTTCACTAATTGCACTTCTGAGCCATTATAATGAATTATACTTGTACATTCTTCAAAAAGATCAGTTAGTGCTAATCACTTCTATCACATATATCACTTTGAAGACATCCATCTACAACAGGCTTTTCATTTACACCCTCATTCTCTTTCAAATTTCTTGCGTTGTAAGGTATGGCCATGAAGGTATAGTGTGTGCTCACATAGCCAATTAGCCTTGTGGATTTAGGAATAAAAGTGGAATCTGAAAATTTAGAAGGTGCATTTTTCTACTTTTGAACAAATATATTTAACATGGAAGTGATTAGGCTTGTGCCTGCTAGATGTACGGTTCTGGAACACCAATTCAGGAATTACTGGCTATGGGAATAACGGCAATAAATAGTTCTAGTATGAAGCTTGGTACATTTGTGAATGAGATGTATAAGACAGATTACACTTTATGTTGAATAACCACATTTATTGACAGAGATGCTTTTCTAGCCCTATTTTTTTTTATGCTTTAACAAGACAGAGCAGTATGTACTACCAAGTAAGAAGCTGAGTGCTTCTGTGTAACTGTATCTTGCAACAGGACAAGGGGTGATGGGATGAAGCTGAAACACAGAAAGTTCCACTTAAGAAAAACTCTTTCAGTGTTTCAGTGAGGGAGCCCTGGCCCAGGCTGCCCAGGGAGGGTGTGGAGGCTCCTTCCTTGGAGGTCTTCAAGACCTGCCTGGTCACATTTCTGTGTGACCTGATCTAGGTGAACCTGCTTCTGCAGGGAGGTTGGACTGGATGATCTCTAAAGGTCCCTTCGAACCCTACCGTTCTGTGGTTCTATAGACTGACTGGTTACATACAGACAGTGAAAAGAGTGCAGGATAAGAGATTCTGAAGTAATGATCTCATACGTGCATGAAATCCTTCTGACTCATTTGACAAGCCAAAATGTAATTTCTTCA
The DNA here is from genome assembly GCA_013401255.1 of Urocolius indicus. Taxonomy (NCBI): domain Eukaryota; kingdom Metazoa; phylum Chordata; class Aves; order Coliiformes; family Coliidae; genus Urocolius; species Urocolius indicus. The sequence goes on along the minus strand of WBNH01000021.1, from coordinate 12,924 downwards.
GATGTGGGAAACCTTGCTGGGGGTTTAGGTACAAGAAGCCCAGTTGTCCCAAGTGTGAAAAAAGAGCTGCCACCTCATCTCACCTTGTTACCATCACGGACAGTGATATTACCATTAGGACAGTGTTTCACTAGTAGCTTAGAGCACAATGATGTTTTCTGTGTTACTGTAAAGGTCTTCATTTTATTGTTCTACCATCTTTCTGACCACTGTTGATCAGTTCACAGCAAGGAACTGCCTGACTCGTTCGGTGGATGAGGGGAGAACAATTGATATTTATCTTGATAAAGGCCTTTCATATTGTTTCCATATAGGCTGGTAAAGTATGGGTCAGGTTAGTGCACAGGAGCAGAGGATTGTGATCAGTGGCAGAAAGTCCAGCTGGAAGCAAGTCACTAGTGGTGTTCATGAGGGCTTGATAGCAGGGCCAATACTATTGAACACTTTCAGTAAGGACCTGGATGATAAGGCAGAGTGTACTCTCACCAAGTCTGTTAAAGATAAGAAACTACCATTCAGAGGGACCTGGCTAAGTTGAAGAAATGGAGCTGTGATGACTCTCATGAGGTTTCACAAAGAGAAATACCAAATCTTGCCCCTGGGAAACAATAACCCTAGTCACCAATACGTGCTGGCAGCTGGCCATCTGAAAAGCAGCTCAGCAGAGAATGACATTAGGGTCTTAGCATCACAGAATCATTTCAGCTGGAAGAGACCCTTATAATTGAGTCTTGTCTTGGACAGCAAACAGACCATGAGTGAGAAATACATTATCGCAATAAAGACCAACAACATCCTGGGCTGCATTAGTCAGGCTATTGCCAAAAGGCTGGGGAAAGTGATCCTTGCTCTCTGCTCATTTCTGGTGAAATGCATCTGACTGCTGGGTCCAGTTCTGGATGATTAAGGGACTGGCGTACCTTTCATGCCACTTTAAAAGGCTAAAAGAGCTGGGGTTATTTTACCTCAGAAGAGAACTGTCACTCAAGAGAGACCTAAACGTTTCTGTGACTCTATGAATTACCTGCAGTGTCTTCAAAATCTTTCCCTGAGTGACAACCAAGAAGTCTATTTAAAGTTACTTTGATTTTTTTTCCACCTATGTTCTTCATATTAACTGCTTTGAAGTCCATCTGCTATTTTATCAGTTGGTCACTCAGTGTTGAGAATTGTCTGGGTACTGACAGGATAAAAATAAGCTTTGTAGGAAGGAGATTGGGGTCCTGGTGGAGAAATAAATACGAGTCAGCATGGTACTGTTGCAGCAATAGAGGCCAACTGTACAGTGCAAAGGCAGAGGCAAGTATCTTTTTCATTCTATTCAGCACTTTTGGTGCTGCTGGAGTACTGTGCCCGATTTTATGCTCTGCTAAGGACACATGTAGGACATGGCATGGTCAATAACATATGAACAAATGAGCAAGGTGAGTTTATTTGGTCTTAAGAAGAGCCAGGGAGGACCTTAGCACTGGCTAAAACTACCAGTGGGATATAAAAAGTAGAGACAGACTCTTCTCAGAGGTACACCATGAAAAGATCAGAGCTGTGAAAAGGGAAATTCCAACAGACTGTGGAAAAATGGTTTTGTTGTCTCATTTTGTTTGATCGGGGGTGATCAAATGCTGCAACAAGTTGCAGTGCTGTAACTGTTACCCTTGCAGATATTAAAATATCATCCAGACAAAGGCTGTCATCAACTTGATCAGATTTCAACATGGTGCTGCTTTAGGGTGGAACAGATGACCTTCCAGTCTAAATGATTTTGTAATCCTGTACTCCTTCTGTCACATTTTTCTAGTCAGCAGGAGATATGCTATGTGATGTAGTATTAGGTCATCTCATCTATTTTTCACCTCAATATTTGCCCCATTTTTAACTCTGAATTTAAGACTAAATAGCTTCTTTTCATTTGGAATATTGTTTTCTGTCTCTTAATCAATAATGAATGTGTAAAAGTACCTCCTGTTTTATCCCCCAACATTTTCTACCTGCTTATTAAAGCCTTTGATGAGTGATAGATATCCAATATATCACTTGCATCATATGTCTCAAACTCTTTATGGATTTGTGCAGTATCAGTTCTGTTTACAAAAGCTCTTTTTGCTGCTCCATGTGTCTGCTCATATATTAATCTTTTTTCATTTGTAACAGTTTGTTTGATGAAGAAGTTAGACTTTCTAGTCTGTAGTTCTCAGATCACCCCTGGAGGCCATTTAGTGAATTGCTATTACATATGCCATCTTGCTTTTCCTGGTATGAGTGCAGATTTAAGGAGTGAGTTACCCACCACAGTTATTAGACCAGCAATTTCACGTGTGAATTCTTTTAAAAATACAGGTGGTTACTTCTGACTCATGTTGATTTGTTGCTAATCAATTTGTTGAAAACTCTTCTGACATTATTTGAATGCAAGATTATATTTAGACTTTTCTCTGGCAAAGAATGGCTCCTGTATGGGGATTTCATGCTTGCTTCTCTAGTGATGATGAGCTGTTGGATTAATGGGTGAATGCTGATCCTCCTGAAGGCAATCTTAGGTTTTAATATCAGAAATAAAGAATTCAGCCTTGATATACCCACTAACAGATACTTGCTTGGAATCTTTGATCGTTTATATTCATAGAATCACAGGATGGAAGGGGTTGGAAGGGACCTTTAGAGATCATCTAGTCCAACCCTCCTGCAGAAGCAGGTTCACCTAGATCAGGTCACACAGGAAAATGTCTAGGCAGCTTTTGAAGACCTCCAAGGAAGGAGCCTCCACACCCTCCCTTCCTTGTGTTTCAATGAAACTTTTTGTGTTCCAGCTTCATCCCATTACCCCTTGTCCTGTTGCTAGACACAAGAGAAAAAGGTGCTGCTCCAACCTCCTGACGCCCACCATTTAGATATTTGTCAATGAGACCCTCCTCAGTCTCCTCTTCTCTAGACTAAACAGCCCCAGGTCCTACAGCTTTTCCTCATAAGGAAGATGTTCCAGTCCCCTGATCATCTTGGTGGCCCTGTGCTGGCCTCTCTCCAGCAGTTCCTTGTCCCTCTTGAGTTGGGGAGCTCAAAACTGGACACAGGACTCCAGATGAGGCCTCAGCAGGGCAGAGGAGAGGGGGAGCAGAACCTCTCTGGAGCTGTTGCCCACACTCTTCTTGCTGCATCCCAGGCTGCCATTGGCCTTCTTGCCCACGAGGGCACATTGCTGGCTCATGTTTATATCTGAATAAGAGTACAAAAAAATGGAAGTCAAATTTATGTAAGTTTGATATATATAATATATAGTTCTTCAAGATGTGTGAGTAAAGCCCAATACCTACAGAAATGATGATAGATATTTAAATACCATACATTTGTATTACAGGTGTGCCCTTGATGTAAACTGACAGTGTGGGGAGTGAAAGTCACTTCAGAAAGCAGTGAGGACTGGGATATTTTGCATAGATCCTATTCTTGAAGTCACAGTTGAAAAACAAAGCCAGTGTATTCAGTAATGGAAAAAAAAAGAGGAAGAATAATATAAGCAGAATCTAAATTAAGCCTAAATTTTGCACTGTGCCCTTTCTGCACCGTTATTATCAAGTAGCAAGCTGTGTAAAATGTGGAAACAAGTTAGTAATGCACCAGCAAATAGCTTACAAAATAAAGCAAGTAATTACGGGATGTACTTCAAAAGAGAAACCAGGGTTATTTTAAAGTAATGCTTGACACCAAATATTTGCAAGCCTATGTGAAATAGAAGGAGGTTAGTCAAGAGGAATACTAGTACATCAGTTTATTATAACAGACAAAGGACAGAATTTGCTGGGAAATGAGGAAGAAATGTTTGTATGTGCAAGAGTCCCACTGAAAGCAAAGGAATCAAGAGATCTGTACGGTCTGTGCATCACTCAACATGGAGGGCAGTGCAGAAATAAAGGAGCATTAATTTAAGCATTTAAGAGAAATGTTAGGGTTTGTATTTGGTTTCAATCTTGTCTTTCTCAATCCAGTACTTTACCATCTCCTTCCCAAACTGCATACCATTAGCACTTCTGTATCCTAATCTCTCCCTCGCTGCTTAAAATTATCACTCCTTTATTTCAAATATGGCTTCTTATCCTCTGCTCTGCTAATTGGCTTTATTACCCTCGACCCCTTCTTGCCTCCACTGCAGGCAGTCTGACATTTTTTTCATCGACTAATCCCCACTTTCCACACCCCTCCCTTCTCCCCACGTTTGCTTCCTTTTCCTCTCTTGCTGTATTCAAAGCTGCAGAGAGCTTTTCAGCAGATATTCAAACCCCTGGAGAAATTCAAAGAGATCGAAACACAGCACAAGAGCTAGGGGTGTTTTCTACTGGGCTGCCAAAAGCATAAGGTAACATTCAGAATGAGGTCACTGTACCGTGATCTCATTTTGAATTGGATTTGCTTATGGGGCGTAGAAGGCCTGGGTGGGAGAGCATATTTTCTTGCTGGTTAGTATTACATCAACTGGCTGTGAAAAAAAATAAAGGTAGGCATTTACTTTCATTCCCTAATTTAGAAATTTGTGTGTCAAGGGTTTAAAACAAGTACCAGGAGATAATAGAGCAGTGTTTTAAGCTAGGTGCTGACTGGACTTGGAGCGGCCAAGTGTAGTACACAGATGCCAAACCAAAATGTAATATTTGAGAAGAGTGCTTCGCAGGATAACTGCAGATGCTTGGGAAGAATACCAATGATGTTGGTGCTATGGAAAGCAAGAATTGGCAGGAGAGAGCATGGCATGAGTGGGTACTTCAGAAACTTCTCTGTACTTCAGAAACTTCCCTACATAAGGTGCTGCCAACAGAGTGCTTAGGAAGAATGCAGCAGGCTGGTATTCACCCTGATACCTCTTTATCACTACTCAACCAATAAAGGTATGTTCTTTCATATGAAAAAGCCAGGAGGAGACATTTCATGCCCCAAAGAGCCTACATAATGTAAAGAGCAGGCAAACAACATTTGTGGGAAGGCTGGCTATACCTGGTGTTAATTAAAACCTTTCTCTTTGAAAACATATTATTAATCCTGCACCTTTGGTAGTATTTTGACATAGGGAAACTGGCAAGGCTTTGCAGGGATTTGAATGAAAAGTGAAACAGCTGGTGTATTAACTTTGAATCTGGTATTGAAACACAAGGCAGGCTGCGAAATAAAACGTGTGTAGGAGCAACAGAAGAAATAGCAGAGTGAGATGAACTTTGCTGGTAACCTGACTGACTAGTGAGTGGGAAGGATTGAAAATCAGAGAGAAAGAAATCCAAGTGCAGGGACAGAAAACACTCTGCTGAGCTTTGAAGAAAGAGCAATATTTGCAACGTGCCTTTCAGAGTGGTTGAGTGATCCCTAGCTTCAGTGTGTGCAGAACTAAAACCAGGCTGAGGCAAGGGACTGGAACATAGAAATACTTCTCCAGTGGTAATACTTGCTCCATCATAATCATAAACACGGAGGAAGCAGCAGAGTTAGGGATAACTTTGTGGGTTTCTTTTCAGGATCATTTTTTGCAAATCTTTGACCACTATTTTGGGAATAAATACATAATCTCTGCTGACTGCGTGTGTTGTAAGCACACCAAGGGTGGGAATGTGTGTTTCAGAAGCTTAATCGGAGAAGCTAACTCATAACTTTCACGACGTTAATTATTTCTTAAGTGTACATTTTAAACCATATCTTTCTGTGTCAGACATTATCATAGAATCACAGAATGGCAGGATTGGAAGGGACCTTTAGAGATCATCCAGTCCAACCTCCGTGCAGAAGCAGCTTCACCTAGATCAGATCGCTTAGGAACATGTCCAGACAGGTTTTGAAGACCTCCAAGGAAGGAGCTTCCACAACCCCTCTGGGCAGCCTAGGCCAGGGCTCCCTCACCCTCACAGTGAAAGAGATTTTTCTTATCTTTCAATCTCAAAAAATAAAATGAGCTCATGAAAGTTTTCATTTGTGATTATGAGCTAGGACCACTGCTTTAAAGCAAACTACTCTGCATAGCAACGCAGTACTGCTAGAAAAGATTCAACAAAATTCCTTTCTGCCTGAAATCAATAATAAAATAAGTTCATTTCATACAAACACACATCTAAAGCTTTTCTGACAGTCTAAAAAATGTAAAAAATGCCTGCAGAGGATATGAGTTTATTGAATTTTCTTACTTCACTGTTTCATAGACTCCATCCTAACCAGATGGTGTAATCTGATTGTATCAACCTAGAAGTATATAGGATTTCATTTTAATGTTAAAAAGGTCAGTAGCTTTGGAACTTAAATTCTTTCTGTCTTCTATACCGCACTAGAATCTCAGCACTGAAGTATTACCAGATAACTTAAAAAAGAAGTAGAATTTTATAAACTAAAATTTACTTATTCATTTCCTATGTAGAGAGTTAAATTCTTTAGATGAATGCTTCCTAAGTATATAGCAAAGCAATATATACTTTATTGAATGATGAGTGAAATTTATATTAATGTAGTTGATATAGATATAAGATTTCATCCAAAGCAGTTTTGCTGTATAACTGTTATTGAATATTACATCTTTTTATCGCTTCGCCTGATATTCCAACATTTTAGTGCTTGATTCCAGCACTGAAAATATCTTACTCTTCCCAAAGACAAGTTCTGCTAACTTCTGCTTCGAAGACCCGCCTGGATGTGTTCCTGTGTGACCTGATCTAGGTGAACCTGCTTCTGCAGGGGGATTGGACTGGATGATCTCTAAAGGTCCCTTCCAACCATACCATTCCGTGATTCTATGAACCACTTTTGGTTTGGAATTTGAGTTAGATTTTAAATTTTGGTGACAGAGACCCCATTTGCTGAGCCATGCCAGGGTTTTCACTTGTTCTGCAGCATGTTTTCCATTTGGAAAGATCTGTTCAGGCTTTCATGAACCTCCTCAAACTCCAGATCACATCAGACATAAAGGCTCAGGCGTTTTCAGCACCACGGAGGAAGTTTGCAATCATTTTCTGTAATACAAACGGGCTTATTTAGCACTCCTGTTATGGAAAAGATTCCACAATAATAATGCTACTATTATAATACCATTTCTGTAATAATAGCACTTCTGTTATAAAACACCATTATTATAGAAACGCTATTATAAGACAAGCTCTGTTATTTAGAATTGCTTCTGCAATAAAAGTGCTAAAAAAGTCTGCTTGTATTACGGAAAATTATTGCAAATTTTTCTTGCCTGGCAGTGAATTTTTTTTACTCTGAATCTCGTCTCTCACTGTTAGAAAGTCATCCTCATCTGTGCTCTGAAGCCTCTGTGAGTTACTCAGTACTGTCTGTTTAAAATAGGGAATTACTGAATTGGCAAATGGAAGAAAAGCCCAGCCTTCATTTAGCTGATTTTTTTCATGCTCTAAATTTGTTGTTCACTTTTTGTCATAGACCACAGCTGATCATTGGAAAGTACACGCAGGCTTGTGGCACAGTACTTACCATTGTGCTTAAGGTAGTGGAGAGGGGAAGAAATCAAAAGATGTGAGCCAAGGGAACAAACTCCTTCCCTTTCTTTTGCATCCTGTTGTGGTTTTTTTTTTTCCAAATCTGAGCACAGTTCACAAGAAACTGCTTCAATTTTCTCCTCATGGCTTTGTTTTATATTCTTATGCTCATACCATTCAATCAGAGTGAAATTGAGTCCATGGAGAAAGACCTCTATTAAACCCTTTGAACCACTTAAGCCATCAGATTCAGATCTTCATCAGTCCTCAACCCCAGCACAAGCCTGCTCTGATTATCAGCTGCCATTTACTACCTACCAGTTCACAGCTCTGAGCCTATACTCCAGAGCCAGAGTGAGAAGCCATCTTTTGGGAGGAAGAGAGAAAAAGGGAGAGACATGCAAATATAGACCCTCTAATTCTGTGCCTGCTTCCCCCATGTCTTGCGTTTTCTTTGAAAAAGCTTCTTTTCCACTGTTAGAGTTGTTATATTGCTTTCTCCCCTCCTTCATGTGCCTATCCATCAGTGCTCATGCACACAGAGCAGAAATTCTCTCTGGTGATTATTGAAAAAGAACAGGACCTCTTTCTCAGCGTAGGCCTTGGATAGTCTTTGCATAATGCATTAATTTTATTGTGAATAAATTACCTGAATTGCTGTGCAAAAGCTTGAATCACAGCGTGAACTTTGTGGCAAGGACACAAAAATGTTGGTTCCCAGAAGTTCCTTTCAGATGTGTTCACATCCTCTCTCACATGAGGAGTCTCCTGTTTGGCTTTGCCTTGCCCTTGCAGTGTTCTAAATGCATTACATATGTTCCTTCTCCTTGACAAGGGTCATCTAGTAGGGAAATAGTCAACCTGAAGTATATAGAGCTGCACCAGCTGTATGCCAGCAGAATCATGGAATCATAGTGTTAGGGATTGGAAGGGACCTTTAGAGATCATTCAATTCAAGCCACCTGCTAAAGCAGATCCCACCTAGATCAGGTCACACAGGAACGTGTCCAGGTGGGTCTTGAAGACCCCAAGGAAGGAGCCTCCACAACCTGCCTGGGCAGCCTGGGCCAGGGCTCCCTCACTTCATACTGAAAGAGTTTTTTTCTTATATTTAGGTGGAACTTTTTGTGTTCCAGCTTCATCCCATCACCCCTTGTCCTGTTGCTAGATAACATTGAAAAAAGTGCTGCCTCAACCTCCTCGAACCCACCATTTAGGTATTTGTAAATGTTAATGAGATCGCCACTCAGTCTCCTCCAGACTAAACNATATCCAGGCTGCATGAGATTGTTCCTTCCCAGATGCAGGACTCTGCACTTGTCCTTGTTGAACCTCTGCCAAAACTCTCAAGCTGGCCGAGATCCCGCTGAATGGCAGCACAGCCTCTGGGGAATCAGCCAGTGCTCCCAGTTTGGTGCCATCAGGGAACTTGCTGAGGGTCCCTCTGTCCCCTCATCCAGGTGGTTGATGAAGATGTTGAACAAGACTGACCCCAGAACCAGCAGAAGATCCACCTTTTAGGTTTCTGATTTTTGTAATAACTGGTTTTTACTGAAAGCAACAAGTCTTAAAACTTTTATTAATCCTAAGGTTTGGTTTTGTTATTTGCTCTGGCCTAAGCAGTGCTTCCCATACCAAGAAATCCTCACTGCCATAGGCATTCCTCTAGCCACACTTCCACTGAAATGGCACTTTTAAGAAACATGCCAACCTAATCCTGATTTCTTGCTTGCAGTTCTTTGAGACTATCATTTGGACATGAATTTGGAGCTGTTAAAGATGACTCTGTACGACTGTTATTCTGATAAAACTTTTCTAGTAGCGTAAGGGGAAGAAACCTTTATCATTTTAAACGTTGCCACACTCTCCTTCCCTTATTCTACGTGTTACATCACTAGAATTTTCTTTTAAAAATTGGGCTTGAATCAATTTTATTGTTTAGTGAAATGAAAAAGAGCTGCTGAGTTTTGATGCTCTTTCGTGCTCCTCTGAGTTGACAAAGGCTTTGTTTTTACACTGCTAGATACATTATTTAGTCCATAGAGTCGATTAGTGCCTTTGGGTACCATATTTTCTTGAAAATAGCATACACTTTTGTGCTTATTTGTATCTTGTAATGCTTTAGTGCTTGTATTATCTTTTGTGTGTTATTTTTCAGTTGATACTTACCAGTACTTATCGTGGGTAACATCTGCTGTTTTGGTTCTTCATTGCAATAGCTCCCTTAAGACTTTCAGTACAAAAAGTAATTTTATTAGCAGCTACAGTATCACAAAGTCAGTCAGTGGTGGTATTGGAATGGTACTGATTCTTTTTTTTTTTGGCAGAGGCAAGAAAAAGGCTCTTGACAATTAGTAATTTGCTCAAAACATTGAATTTTTTAGTAAGTTAAATGATTTTTGTTTTAAAAGGCAAAATATGCCCCATAGCTTCAGCTGGAAAAATACCCCCACGGGTAGTTAAAAAAAATCAGATGTTTCTTTTTGAAGTTTTTACAGGGAAAATGTTGTCAAGAATGTCAAGAACAAAACCACTTTTGATAATTAAAAACAAAGCACTTGAAGTTTCTATTTCAAGCATACATCCCTCGTTTAGAATGAAGCTTAAACAAAAGGGCTAAGTCATCCCAGAGCAAAAGACTTCGTTTTGCTCTTGACAAAGTTTAAACATTTCAGGTTTTCTGTTTTGCTGGAAGAAAAAAGAAGATAGATTGGTCAAAACAAAATTAGATTGTTCATTATTTGTTTTTCCAACCATTCTGAAAGGAAAAAAAAAGCCCTTTTTCCCTGGCAATGAAGCTTTAACATTCTGGCTACACCCCTACAGGTCTCAAGTATACAAATGACAATGTTTTGGCTTTCATCCTTCTTTAATTTTCTAAGCTATTTTGTCAAAACGAAAAAGTTTGTAGAATCACAGAATGGTAGGGTTGGAAAGAACCTTTAGACATCATCTAGTCCAACCCCCATGCAGAAGCAGGTCCCACCTAGATCAGGTCACACAGGAACATGTCCAGACAGGTCTTGAAGACCTCCCAGGAAGGAGCCTCCACACCCTCCCTGGGCAGCCTGGGCCAGGGCTCCCTCACTGAAACACTGACATAGTTTTTTTCTTATATTTAAGTGGAACTTTTTGTGTTGCAGCTTTATCCCATCACCCCTTGTCCTGTTACTGGATACAACAGAAAAAAAGTACTGCACCAACCTCCTGACACCCACCATTTAGATATTTTTCAATATTAATGAGATCCTCCCTCAGTCTCCTCTTCTCCAGACTAAACAGCCCCAGATCCTACAGCCTTTCCTCGTATGAAAGATGTTCCAGTCCCCTGATCATCTTGGTGCCCTGTGCTGGCCTCTCTCCAGCAGTTCCCTGTCCCCCTTGAGCTGAGGAGCCCAGAACTAGACGCAGGACTCCAGATGAGGCCTCACTAGGGCAGGGGAGAGCGGGAGCAGAATCTCCCTTGACCTGCTGCCCACGCTCTTCTTGCTGCATCCCAGGATGCCGTTGGCCTTCTTGGCCAATGTTCAGCTACTTCTGTGCTGAAATATGCAATCTTTCAGACACCTAAGCCTCTGAGTGGTTCAGAGAGGTTTCTTTTCAACACAGCTTAATTGTCTCTTAAGTGCCTAAATTCAAATGGTCAGTAATTATGCTTCCAAATGTTACAACTACTTAGAATAACTTTGGCAGGTCAAATGCATAATGTTAAGTTTCCATGATCTCTTGTTTTCCCGTGAGTACATTTCCCATATGCTCTGTTCTTTAAGCAGCAAGGTAGCGATAGGAATTTCTGATTTATAAACATCATGAAAATTCAGTACTAAACCTGCAAGTTGTCTTCTGAGTTAGATCTCAAAGGTATATTCAAAGCACAAATATCAAGAAAGAGCAACAATTAGCTACTTCCACTTAGAATGATAGTGGCAGTGTCTTTATCCAGCTTTTTTTCATAACAACTTGATGACTTTAACTTGTACACATGAAGTAGAATGGGTATGAGTTCCTGTGTGCCCTACTCTAGGTGCTCCTGTTCTGGCAGGGGGGATTGAACTGGATAATCTTTCAAGGTCTCTTCCAGCCCTTGAGATTCTGTGATACTGTGTTTGATTCTGGTGGGTTGTTTTCCCCTCTTCACTGCTAACAGATTTCAAACTGAAAGATGTCTTGTTTAACAGGCTGCTTGGTAGGTTGGATGATGTCATGCTCCACCCTCACACAGCATTTTCAACGTGGGCACAGTGATGCACTGACACAGTCATGGGGCTTCTGAACCAGAAGAGGTACATGCTCAAAGGAGTAAAATCAAGCAAGGCAGGAAGAGAAAATGGAGGTAGTTGCCCTGATAACCATGACACAGGACGATATTGTTACTGAATCTACCTGTTCATTGTGTCATCCCTATGACTGTGTTTGTTCAGCAGGGACGCTGATAAGTAACAGCAGCCTATTATCCAGTTGCCTGCACAAAAAGAACCATACAGTCACTTACCATGTTCAGGGTACAGCTGTGTTTCTCTGGCTCAGAAAGAAACATAGCAAAAGAGTGACTGCTGAGGGTGAGGGAGCCCTGGCCCAGGCTGCCCAGGGAGGATGTGGGGGCTCCTTGCTTGGAGGTCTTCAAGACCCACCTGGACACATTTCTGTGTGACCTGATCTCGGTGAACCTGCTTCTACAGGGGGGTTGGACTGGATGATCTCTAAAGGTCCCTTCCCCTACCATTCTGTGATTCTATGACTTGCTTACCTTTTCCACAAAAAGGTAAACTTTGGCTAGGGATGCTTAACCCTTCTAAGGAACCATAAACATATCTATTTTTTGTTGAGACGATAGAAGCTGAAGGGATTAGGCAGATTTAATGAGGCTTAAATTAAGTACATTCATGTTCTTTGGATCCGTATTGTTTTACAATAGCCTTTTAAACATTGTCACCTTGGTAAACACATACTTCACTGCAAATTGGTTGAAGCTCTCCCTACAAAACTGCATCCCAATGTTAAACACTGTGTCAGATATTCTGTGTGTAGCAAAAATACATTTGCATAATCACCTGTTTAACTGCAGTACAATCTAGCAATGCTATCTCAGGGAAATTTAAATCATAGTCTGAAATTAATATCTACATCTTCCTAGTCAGTTTAAGTAAATCAAGGACTATTTTACTCCAGGGGACAATTTATTCTGTCCTATCATATAGGTCTTTTTGGACTGACAGGGCTTGTGTTTTTGTACATGTGACAAAGCTTAGATAAATTCTCCAATGACACTCTTCAGGAGCAGTATCAAATATCTTTAGCCTGTTGCTTAGATTTTATCCCTTCTTTGATTTATCTTTTAGTTATCCTTTTAAAGATACTTTTTCAGTAACATTGTCAACTCACCATTTTGATAATTTTAAGTCTCCTGTACGAATTCAGGCTTTGATTTTGTTTTAGGGCTTAGAATAATATAATTATTTCAGCTGGAAGA
>WBNH01000020.1:300530-365960 GCA_013401255.1 Urocolius indicus | reverse complement strand
CACTGTCAGCAAGTTTGCTGGTAATACTAAACTGGGCGAAGTGGCTGACACAACAGAAGGCTGTGCTGCCATACAACAACACCTGGACTGGCTGGAGGGTTTGGTGAAGAGAAACCTAATGAAATTCAACAGGGGCAAATGTAGAGTCTTGCATCTGGGAAGGTACAATCCCATGCACCAACACAAGCTGGGGATTCACCTGTTGGAGAGCAGCTCTTTGGACCTGGGAGTCCTAGTTGACAATAAACTAAATGTAACCCAGCAATGTGCCCTCATAGCCAGGAAGGCAAATGGCATTTTGGGATGCATCAAGAAGAGTGTGGACAGCAGGTCAAGAGATGTTCTGCTCTCCCTCTTCTCTGCCCTGGTGAGGCCTCATCTGAAGTCCCGTGTCCAGTTCTGGGCTCCTCAGCTCAAGAGGGACACAGAACTTCTGGAGAGAGTCCCGTGCAGGGCCACCAAGATGGCCAGGGGACTGGAGCATCTTCCTTATGAGGAAAGGCTGTGGGAACTGGGACTGTTTAGTCTAGAGAAGAGGAAATTGAGGGGGGATCTTATTAATATACATAAGTATATAAATGGTGGATGCCAGGAGGTTGGGATATCCTTTTTTTCTCTGTTGTATCTAGCAACAGGACAAGGGGTAATGGGATGAAGCTGGAACACAAAAAGTTCCATTTGAACATAAGAAAAAACTATTTCACTGTGAGAGTGAGGGAGCCCTGGCACAGGCTGCTCAGAGGGGTTGTGGAGTCTCCTTCCTTGGAGGACTTTAAGACCATCCTGGACACGTTCCTATGTGACCTGATCTAGGTGAACCTGCTTCTGCAGGGGGATTGGACTAGATGATCTCTAAAGGCCCCTTCCAACCCTGCCATTCTATGATTCTATGATATAACCTTTCACTTTACCTAAACATGTTTTCATTTAAAGTAAAGATTAATTTTAAAGACTTGTAGTGGTGATTTAGCCCTGTCTGGGTGCCAGGTGCCCACCAAGTTTTAGTATCACTCCCCCCTTAAACTAGACAGAGGAGAGGAAAAAAAAATAACAAGTGGTTTGTGAGTCGAGATAAGGACAGTGAGATTTCTTGGCAATTAATGTCACAGGCAAAACAGACTCAACTTGGGGAGAAAAGAGTTTGATTTATTAATAAACTATAAGAACAGAGAAATAAGAAATAAAACTGAATTTTAAAACACCTCCCCCACCCCTTCCTCTTCCCATGATTCTCCTTCCTTCCCCCCCAGCAGAGCAGGGTATGAGGATGGGGGTTGCTATCAGTTCATTACAGGTGGACTTTGGCGCTGCTTCTTCTTGGTGGAGGGGGGGCTCCAACCCCAATACAGCACACTGTGCAGACCTCATCCATAGAGAAATGGTCCCTTTTTGGTCCTTTGAGGTACTCCTTGTTTTCTTACAAGGAAACAACTGTATTAATTGTTCTACTGTCAGACAGGAGGGATGTTAGCATGAGAGCTTGTTGCTGCACAGTAAGATAAAAGCAAGGCCAGGCAGGTGGTGTAATTGGTGGTACCAAGTAGGAGTTGCCTGTAAGCTCCTTGGTTAAAATCAGATGGTTGTGTTTGTTCTGCTGTGAAAATTTGTTCAGTACCAGCCTGAGGGCTATGCTAGTTTTGTATATACAATGGCCAAGCAGTCAGGACTACTACAGCTCTCAGTAATGAATTTTTAATAAGTTATGTTTTAAAATTCAGTAAAGATATATTGATAGCTGTGAACTTTGAGAGCTTTTTACTTTTTTCTGTTTCGGGGATAATAGGTTAAATCATGTTCCAAATGGGAAACCCCAGGGAAGCTGCTTTAATTCCTTGTTAAGTCCACACCAATTTGTTAGGTAAATAAACTGTAATTGTTCTTAAGTCATTTATTCGATTACAAGGTTATTTGTAAAGTTAAAGACTGCTAATAAATTAGTATCACAGAGCTAGTAAAAGACTTCATGTATGACCAACTTTGGTATAACTCCAGCGACATGAATGCAATTACTCTATTTTACATTTCAAAGCAAAAGATAAAAAACCAGGCACAGACTCAAAGTAAAATGAAGTAAATGAAATATAGTTGGAGTTGCTCATTGCATTTTCATTTTTTCTTGGGTTTTAAATTTACAGCAAGTGGAAGTTCCTTCTTTGTGCTACCACTGGAAGTAAAAATTGTAGTAGTTCATTGAAAACAATGGTTATGAAAATATAGTGGAGAGTTAGTGAGTATTTAGAAAATAAGGAGTGCAAAAGTAGTGGTGCAATGAATGTCTTCAGAAAGAGTGTGGCCTGAACAATATGGAGGTGCACTTTAGTTATGCAGATTATGCAAAATACATTCCAGTAGTTGTTTCTTCTCTAATAAAAACACACATCAGCATGTCTATCTAAAATCATAGTTTATCTTTACCCTCTCGCCAGGCCTTATAGTATTGTGAGGTTGCCTCTTAGTTCTGTTCTGTGAATTCTTGCCTAAAGTTTGTTGTATGCACAAGATGTTGTTCTTTATGGAATAGAAATAATTCATATCATGTTCTCTCTCTCCATCATTTCACTCATGCAGAAGCAAGAGGTCTTTTGGGGGCATTAAGGCTTTGCTTTTTTCTACTCTACTCACTGCAAGTAAATCACATTAAGTTGTTATATTCTGCATAGAGTTCTGTATTGTGCTCTATAAACCCAATGATAAGAACAAGACCACTGGTGACTAGTCCAAGCATTTCTCTGTATTTGATGCGGAGATAGTGAACATTTCTTTCTTTTCTCTTTCCTTTGTTCTGTATATAGCACTTAAGAAAATATTTGTTTTTCCTTTTCATTTCTGTAGAACACTTAATAATATATTTAAGCACTGATTAATAAAAAATAACCTTTCTAAAAGCTCTATATACTGAAAATAAGACTGGGTATTTCTTCATTTTTTTTCCCCATAGCAAATTGCTAAAGTGTATTGTAATGAGGCTACACTACAGTAGGAAAAAACCCACCAAGGTGAAACTGCATGCCTAATAGAGTTTTTCCTGGGTAGAAGACAGGAATAATAAACCTTTTATAATTGATACTAGTGATTTTTCTGAATACTTTCTACTATGCATGAGGCTAAAATATGGTTGAAAACAGACTAAACACCCACAAAGAGCAGAATATATTAGGATATAGTAGTTTTCTATGCTTATACTTGGCTTTATGGGAAAAAGATCAAGATCAAATACAAAATAAAGCAATGAAAAAGGTGTAAGCTCATAATAGAACTTAAATATGTACAATCTGGAGTATTTTTCTCTTCCATTTAGAAAATAATTGTTCATCTTCAATTGGAATGGATCTATGTTTATGTTGAGAGACAACATCAAACCCCTTTAATCCAGCCAATTCTAATAATATTTAGAAGGCTTCACGGCTAGAATTATAGGGATTCATCTCAGCCAGATTTAAATATGTGAAAGATGATGTTTCAATATGAGGATATCACCTTAGTTGCCTTTGCAGTCAGTGGAAAATAATAGGTGCCTTTAGAGAACATCTCATCTGGTCTATCGAGGTCAGAGGGAAGGGTTTTATGTTTTGAATCATCCTCTGTGAATGGTTGTTTGTTTTTTTTTTTCTGTGGCCTACAGAGGGATAATTTATATGCAGTGACTATTTGAGATTTAAATCTCCAAGTTAGAGTGATCGTATTAGTTTTCATGTTACCTATTATTGTAGGTGTGATGTTGAAGCTTTCTGTGGAGTTCACAAGCTATTTAGAAATCAAGTAGCAGCTGACACAATGGCAGAGCTTGAGTTTTTAATAGATATGGAAGAATTGGATAAACAGAGCTGTTTTACTTCTGTACTACTCATCCTTGCCAGCTGTACAGACCTGCAGCATATTAGTCATAGAGATTTCCTCCTGAACAAATTATCTTTTTTTTACAGTGACCAAGGAGGAGATAAAGAGAGAAACTTATAAGAAGCTGGCAGCCTCAGGAGGCACGCTTTGTTTCCTACATGATATTTTTCATTAAGTTTGATTTGGATAATACATACTGCCTACAATATGAACTAATGAGAATTTGTATAAGTATGTAATATACATATATTACATTGAAAACTTATTTTAATCTTTAACATTAACATCTTGGAATCTGGAATCTGAAATGCTTTTAATGCAGAACAAGAAAATGCTATATTTCTGTCAGAAGAACCATAAAAATGGATGTGTGAAAAATTTCAAGAGGAAAATCTCCAAATTTTTTTTTTACCTGGTTAATTTTGTATTTTGGAATTGTTTGTAAGGCTATGTAAATGTGGTGGCTGGGATAACTTCAGTTGTTTACGTAGGAAAGGGCCACCAAGATGATCAAGGGACTGGAACATCTTTCATATGAGGAAAGGCTGCGGGAACTGGAGCTGTTTAGTCTAGAAAAGAGAAGACTGAGGGGAAAACTTATTAATATTTATAAATATCTAAATGGTGAGTGTCAGGAGGTTAGGGCATCCCTTTTTTCTATTGTAGCTAGCAACAGGACTAGGGATAATGGATGAAGCTGGAACATAAGAAGTTCCATTTAAATATAAGGAAAAACTATTTTACTGTTCAAATGAGGGAGCCCTGGCACAGAGGGGTTGTGGAGTCTCCTTCCTTAGAGGTCTTCAAGACCTGCCTGGACATGTTCCTGTGAGGCCTGATCTAGGTGGACCTGCTTCTGCAGGGGGTTTGGACTAGATGATCTCTAAAGGTCTCTTCCAACCCTACAATTCTATGATTCTGTGATTTCTGACCTCCTCTACTAATTGTGTGCTAAAAACTATGAGTAGAAATAGTAGTTATTTGATGACATTTCCAAAGATAGAATGCTTAGAATTATTTTCTGAGTTTAAGATTATATTATAAAAGAATGATAGATATATAATTACTATTCTATTTCATGATACCATGATGTTGGTGATCTATCTGTTTAATAGTTGCTTTTGTATCTCCAAATATCTGTGCTATGCCTGTCCATAAAATTGTATTGCCCCCAGTCAGTAACTTTTCTGAACCATTTTCAAATGGAGCTCTCTGTACAGCCTCCTTGTTAAGAGTGGATATGTATAACAAACTCATAGTAACTAATAAATAAATTGCATCAGATTAAATTCTGGATTAGCAATGCTGAAAAGTTTAAAGTCATGGTGAATTTAACGAGCTGCAATGAGAAAATCTCTGTATTCCATTAACTGCTTTCAGAGCAAATAATGCTTTCCAAGAACACAAAATTTAACATGGGCACAAGAAAAGCTCTAACGTCTTTGGATGACCTTTGTGGTTATTTGTCCTGTTAGAATCACTCTGCCTGAAATTTTTAGCACTTCATTGTTGTGCAACACTTGTCACAGAAGTTGATTTGGCTTTACCTGCTGCCACAGCCTTCTCATGTTTCAGTCTTTGAATTTTGGAATGAAGTGGAGGGCATCTTGGAAAATTCTGTATTTTTTAGATCTAAAGCTGCACTTTGTCTCAGATATTCTCTTTCAGAGGCTTTTAGGCACTTGTCTATTCTTCTGTAAGATTTTGAAGTTTCAAATTTATGTGCTAAAATCAGAAATAGAATTTTAATTAAAAATAAGGAATTAGGTTGAAGATTTTTTTTAAAAGCAAAACTGTTATTAACTATTAAGATTACATTAACTATTGTTAATGTGCTTGCATGTTAATAGCCAAAATATGTAAACTCAATGAATTTTCATATTCTTTACTTTCTAAGTCTATGTGGAGTTTTGGGAAGAAGTTCTCATTAGAGTTACGTGTTTTAATTCTGTTTTGGGATGGTCTAAAATTTTTACTCCTTGCTTGCATGTTAAGATGTTATTCCCAAGAGTTGTTTTATTAGCAACAATTACATCTTTCATGCTTCCTGTTTAGAGTAACTGTAGTGGTTTTGTGTGGCCAGGTTTTGGTAGTTGGAGGTTATAAAGACCTGCTAGCAGCTTCCCCTGTAGCTGATGGGGCTAATGCCAGTAAATTCTAAGATGGACCCGCAACTGACCAAGGCCAGGGCAATTAGTGATATAGATAATGCCTCCGTGAATAACCTAATCGAGAAGGGGAAGTAGCTGTTGTGCAGTTACTAAATAGCAGCAGCAGCAGCAGAAAGGAGTGAGAATGTGAGAACAATGTCTCTCCAGAAACCAAGTTCACTGGAGAAGGAGGGGGAGGAGATTCCCAGGCATTGCAAGGGAGATTCCCGCGTGACTTGTGGTGAAGATCATACTGAGACAGCTGTGCCCCTGCAGGGGAACAGAGATCCACTCACAGCCCATATAGGACCCCACACCAAAGCAGATGGATGCCTGAAGGAGGCTGTTACTCTGGGGGAAGCTCATCTTGGAGCAAGTTCTTGGCAGGACCTGGGAGTCTGTGGGGAGAGAGGAGCCCATACCAGAAGCAGGTTTGCTGTCAGAACTTGTGATCCTGTGAGAGACTCAGGCTGGAGCAGTCGATACCTGAAGGGCTGTTCTTGCTGTGAATGACCCATGTGTCTGAAGAGCTGCCCCCATGAGAAGGACTCACATTGGAGAAGTTCATGAGGGGCTGTCTCCTGTGGGTGGGACCTCACACTGTAGCAGTGGGAAGTGTGAGGAGGCCTCCCACTGAGAAGCAGCATCAGCAAAGTCCATCTGTAATTTAAAAATAGAAACCTATCACTGTGCTGCTGGTGGGGAAGGAGAGAGAGTCCCAGGAAGGAGGAGAGGTGGAGGGAGGTATTTATAAAATTAATTATGACATTCTCATGAATCTCCTGTTATATTTCTCTCTCCCCTGTCCAGTTCAGGAGGGAGAGTGATATTATGACTTGGTGGACACCTGGCATCCAGGCGGGGCTAAACCACCACAGTAACCCAATGCTATTTTTGCATTTAAATAGGACTTTTCTTAATTTTAAGTGACAAGCAACGTCAAGAGGAGAAGCTATGTTCTTGACACCACTTGACATTGTATTGAACATTTGCTTAAGTCTGGGCTCAGTTCAAGTGTGCAATCTTATCTGGGTGTAAGATCAAAAGTCTTAATGACATTAATTGTTTATTGGCTTATTATTGTACTTCACTGTGTTCTACAATTAATTACAATGAAGGCAGTGGCATGTAATTTCAAAGTCTGGTAAGTTTATAGTTAGAGCTTTTTGCTATTTGCTTCACTCTTTGGTAATTATGTTTAGGATTGATGTCTGATAAGCATATTGTCTTCTGCTCCCACAGCTTTTACCTGACCTTTTTTTATTTCAATAAGATGAATTGTCAATACACCTCATTAAACAAACTCATTGTTAACTTTAACCTAATGGTTATCATTCGAGGATTTTTTTTTTTTTTTTTAATTAAATGATGTGTTACTCGTTACTGAGTCAAACTTTCTTAATAATTTACTGAGAAGAATATTTTTATAAGAGGGGTTTATTTATTTATTATATGTATAGTGACAATGTTTTTATCTGCAAATGTCCTTTATGATATGTTTGCAACTATGCTGTCACTTCGTAGTATGCTGGGTAGTGTCACGTTTGTGCAAT
Organism: Urocolius indicus; assembly: GCA_013401255.1. Lineage (NCBI taxonomy): Eukaryota > Metazoa > Chordata > Aves > Coliiformes > Coliidae > Urocolius > Urocolius indicus. Next base: position 358,420 of record WBNH01000020.1, on the reverse strand, counting down.
TCATTTATGATTTTCAGGTCTCCTTGTGACTGTGGTCTTTCTAAGACTTGTTAAGAGATCTTCAGTTGTTTCTCTCTGTATTCTTTTCTATCTATCTGAATTGAAGAAAGTTTTTCAAGGTTCTTGTGAGAAGAGTTTTTGAGCTATGACTAAGACTTGATTATTGATGATTCCTTATATCACACTAGTTTTATAGCTTTTTAATTCCCTATTATTTCGAAGTTAAAAAGAAAAATAATATGCTTTACAAGTTTCTGTCTTCTCTTATTTGTGTAAGTTTTAGATCTTGTTGGGAACACTATTAGAATTGTTGTCATCTCTGATGATGTCATGTGGAAAATAATCAATGTCATCTTAATTTTGATTTCTTTGAATCCAAACTCTTCAGCTCTCTGAATTATGCTTTGGTTTCTTTGAATATTGCTTTTTCTTTATACCAGCTTCAAGGGGGCAGCTTCAAGTTTCCTTTGAGTGTCTAGAGCATTATCACTTTTCCTGAGACTCTTGATTATTTTGGAGTGAATGTGTGGGAATAGTGCACTTCCAACTGTAAGCGTGATGATAGCCACAATTTCATAAACACTGTACTATTTTGACTTTGTAAATGTGTGTCCATTTTTTTCCTTTTCTTTATATTTATTTATCTTTGCAAAACTCCTTTATCGCTAGCCTTAATATTCATGGGAATTTTGTCAGTCCAAGTTTGCAGGCAATTGTGGAATTAACCTTTGATCTCAACTTTTTGTCATCTTTTACTGTATGACATTGTATAATTACCATTTTCATGTAGTGTGTTTAAAACCTGGCTCAGAGCAATTGCTGTTAATTGACATTTGGTCTATCAGCAAATTTTTCTGCTTTAGAAGTCATAATTAATGCTACTTGCTTTGAGTGCTAATCCTCTGGCCTCCTTGAATATTTTGTGACTCTGTTTTTATTCTTAAATTGCTTTTCTTCTGCTCCTGGCCATTGACATGGGCTTATTACAGTGATTTAAAATTACATTCATCCCATTCTTTTAGCAGCAGCATTATATTCTTGCAGTTGCAGTTGTTCCAGAAATCTACTTTCACAGTTTGTTACACCTTAATAAAGAGCTTTTTAGAGCCCTGACATTCCAATCAGCAATGCTTGCCAAAAAGAGCAGGTTGTTCAGTATGCATTATTTTTAAAGCGTACTTTGTTAAGTTTCTGTAACTTTTCTTTTTTTTTTTTACCCATATGGTCCCTAGCACAACTCTAGTTTGGATGACCAATGCATTATTTTTAATTTCCACTTAAAATGTGTTTAGTCCTATAGGAAAAACTTACAGTGTCATTAAGATTCCAACCAGAATATGTCCAGAGAAGAAGTGCTTTATATTTTAATTATTTTTGAAAAATCATTATAATTTTTTTCTTTATTTATTTTTCTACTCTCTGCTGTCTTAGAATTTTATTTATGGTTTACATCTTAAGCTCCTGAACTGATCTTCAAAATCAGTCCTCAGTGCAGCTGCACTGCCTATTCAGCTCGCCAGCCTGCTGCCAGTTAGGTACCTGTTTGTTACCTAGCTCAACTTCTCTAACTTTCCTGCTGTTATAGACTGAGTAGAGAGGTCATGGCTTCTTTACTTCAGACTTGGCCCATACATTGGCAGAATTCCCTGTTGCTAGAATTCCTACTGCACTTAAAAAAACCTCTAATTGCAAAAGTAATGGTTCTGGTTTTCCACTGTGTTATAGAGCAATGGAGGGGGGATCTGAATGTCAGTCTATATCTGACAGCCCTGATATGTGACTGGTTAAATGATGAACATTCTGAGTAATGCTTTTGTAAGAAAATACAAAAAAAAAAATCCAAACCCAAAAAGCCCAAAACAAGATCAACTGAAAGGTTTAGAGTAATCAAAGTGAAATATAACATATACTATTTTCTCCATCTTTATGTCTCATTTTGCCCACTGGATCTGTATGCTAAGAACAGTAACCCTGTATAGGCCTCTCTGTAATTGATATATGATTTATTCACATTTATATTGTGAAATGCAGGTGTCTGCAAGCTCATGTGTCTATCAATTGATGTAGCACAGAATTAACAATGCTGCTTTTTTAAGTCCATCTGTTGAATTGGGAACCTCAGATAGAGTTGAGCTCTGGACTGAGCTCCAGGAAAACAGGGCCTAAAATTGAAGTTTACATCTTAAATTAATTGATTTCATCGGATTTATGAGTTTTTAATATTTGAGTGGAAAAGTCATACCCTGACAATTTAAAAATACTGTAAAATGAGAATTCAAGAAGGACTTTTCCTCTTAGCCACCAGCACTTACAGAAATCCTGTTTCTCAGGTATTTTCTGTTTTGCTTGTTCATGTCTCAGATCAGACAATCCCAATGGTGAAACAGAAATAAATATGTCAACATTTTAAAAGCTTCGGTCCTTAAGAGATACATAGGTTTGTATTTTGTGTCGCTAAAGTGTTCATACTGGCCAGGTAGTTTTATTGCTATCTTCTTAGGGACAGATAAATCAATAAGGAGAGCACTTATAAAAGCACTTCAAAGTAGGTAAGATCATAAAAAGGTGGATAGCTAGTTTTAGTATTTTATTTATTTTACAATAAACTTTTACTGATTTCTGTTGGTTTAAGTTACTTTGAAAAACACTCATGTCACTCATCTCCCTGTTTTTTATTTTAGTTTAGTAAGCTGATCATATGAAGTATGGAAATAAGAAATACTGATTTAACAATTCAAAGGATAAATATGACTCAAAAAGACTAAGCAGGTGGCATTTGCATGTGCACACAAACAGAAAGAAATAAGAGAACTTTGTGAGGAAGATCCCTACGTTCATTTTATAAGAAATTATATGTTTCCTGGAAAACTGCAGTCTGCAGCACTTACACAGGTTAATCACTTCTGATCTAGGGGCATCTACTGACATGATTGATTTCACTGTGTATTAGCAATGCTAGAAAATGCACTATGAATAAAGGGTATACATTCTGAATGGTGTTGACTTAGGCTGTTTACCATTTTAATCCATTAGTAGCTGGGTTTTCTAATGATCTTGTACATAATATTAAATACTCTAATTGCTTGCTGAAATAACTAGCTGAACTTTACTTCATAAATTGTAACATATATATACACATTTAATGTGTGTAACTATCTGGAACACTAGATTCTATATATATGGAGGAGTAGAAGTGGATATTGTATTTAAATATGTAAAGAGTAATAGTAATCCTTGAGCATTTAAAACAAATGTTCTTGCTTATGAAAAGGCAGGACAGTTGTGATGTGAGAAGCCTTAACTTGATGTGATGCAAACCTGCTTCTTCTAGGTAGGGTCCTCAAATCTACCCAAGCTGTAAGAATTATGAGAAAATTCTCTGTTCTGAATCTTGTCTTTCTGATTGTTTCATATTGCATGCCAAGAAGATAAGTCTAATGTTACAGTATAAGTCTTTATGAGAAGGCAAATTAAAAAGACAGCTCTTGTCAGAGATTCTTGCGGAGACCCAAGGTCCTCATCAGTTTACAGATTTGAAAGCCTTGTTTAAATAGTGAGTGACTTTAAGGATATCAGTTTGCTGAACAGAGGAAATGATTAAAATAACGAACTTCAGCAACTAAATTGTCAAGACATAGGATAGTAGTCTCTAACAGTCAGATTTTTTGCACAGTATTCCAATTACCATTAACAAAATTAGAGATTCAGTTTGCGTAATTGTTAAGACTAAAAGAAGATATTAATTGCAGGTGAAATGCTCATATAAAGACCAGAATTAACTAATACTTGTAATTAAAGAACTTTATTGTTCATGGGCAAGAACTGAACAAGCCTGTTTGATCTACAGAATGTAGGCCTTCAAAATTATTTTTCTTTCAAAAGTCTGTATTGTTTCCAAAGGCAGATAACTCTCAAGATATCTGTGAGCATAGCCTACAGAGAGAATCAGTTCCTGACAGTTTGCTTGCTATGAACTTACAAGTTGCTTTATGGTTAAGACAGATCTCATTTGGCAGTATAACATTCAAAGACAAGGCTAAGGACCTTCAAGATTCACTGACTAATTTAGTTTTGATTATTGTAAATATCCTGAGATACAGTAAATCCGCACATTCATTGAAATCATTGAGCAGAATATGATATTCCTCCTTTCAACTTTGCCATTATGCTATGAACTAATTGTTTTATGACTTCTGTTCTATGACTTCATAGTACCTTGCTTGAACATAATGTTATTCATACAAAGTTCCAGATTCCTCCTAGTTATTTAGATTAAGTTAACAAAAACTGTCACAAGCAAATCATTGTACTCAATCTGAAATCATGTTCCATTAAACATTAAGAGAATCAGAACTCATGGAATGATTACTACCAAGACATTTACTCTCATGAAAATACCTGCAGTGCACAGACCCATGAAGAAAGCAAATAGAAGTGACCTTTTTATTAATGTTGCAAAGGATAACATTTCAAAACACTCACAGCAGAAGCCTAAATGATCACATATTGCACTATTGGGGAATTCCAATGTTATGGTCCAACTCCCTACAACACAAAGATAGTCTTTATTGAATTAATCAGTTTCCTGTTTATTTAAACTCTCCCTGTCCTTTTGCCTAGAAGCCCGACAAGTTCTGAACACTAAAAAATACTGTATCTTTTGCTGAAAATATTTTTTCCACCTTTCTAATTAGTAATTGGAATTAATAGATTTCCCTAAGTTAGCCTTAGTTAGTCTGATTTTCCTATGTTTAATAAGAAAAAAAGAAAACACTACCATGTTTTTTTCAACATTACAGCCTTCCAACTCATTCTAAACTATGGTTTATAAATTTCTTCATGATGAACTCTGATGGCATAAAAACCAGATATAAAACATCTTTTTGATGTACTTTAAATGTTCATGTCCTAAGAAGATTGCCAATGTGTGCCACAGCTGTTTGCCAGTATGTCTTACCTTTTGAAGTAATCACATTTTTTTTAATGGCTTATAAACATCTATTTTCAAAAGTATTAATCTACTCCCTATTCTAAGATTGTACAAGGTTTATATACAGTCTTGCTTCTTGAATGTATAGAAATGTGGTAAACAATCATGAAGGGGTTGTGAAAGTTGAATTGAAAGCCTTCTGGATAGGACTGATCTTTTGAACTGCTTGTTCATAGAATCATAGAATCATAGAATGTTAGGGTTGGAAGAGACCTTTAGAGATCATCTAGTTCAACCCTCCTCATTCCTCGTAGAGAATATGAATAGTTAAGGAGAGAATGCACAGGCAATAGTCTCAGAAATTATGCAAACGGCTCCCACCAGTTTTACATCCCTACTTTTTTTAGTTCAGGTTTAATGGTATTTTTTATAAGAATATCATGATTAGGGATTTACTTAGCAGAAGAATTGATCTTGTTTTGTTTTGTATTTTTCAAGAAAAAGAAATCCTTTACACGTTACATAGACCTTTTCTGGAGAACAGATGGGGAACTTAAAGTAAACTAAGAAAAAAAGGTAGATGTGAATAGCTGCCTCAAGACAGTGCCTATGTTGCCTGTTAGAGCCAGATCTTCCAACCCTAAATCTAGTATTCCCAGTTTTGGAAACCTATTGCCATGTTCTGAGATTAAACTGAATTTATGGCATGGAAAAATGGCACTGTTGAGATTTATTTAGGCTTGGAAATTTAAATCCTTTGTGAGTAGTAATCAATTGTACATGGAAGTCTGAGTGCATGGCCTCATCATTATCATTGCAGTGACCTTTGTTTTTTCTAGTTATGTAGTTAGGAGTGATTAATTTCAAAATAATTACTGAAAGTGTTGTATAGAATTTGGATAAATATAATCCATCTTGTGCTCTACCACTAAATTCTCCATTCCATTTCAATGTAGCATTTCAAATAGTTTTTGAAATGTGACATTTTAATAAATATATTCTATGATTTAATTAAATCTGGTTTATGAATACTGTAAATATTCATTAAATATTGAGCTTTTTTTTTAAGCATGATAACATATATTAAGTAAAAACTTTCTAAATGATCTTTCTAAAAACTTTCTATTATGATCTATAACAAACCCTATAATTGCACCTAAGGATGAAATCAGTTTTGTGTGCCAATTTTATTCTTCCATAAAATTGTACTGACTGGCATTAGAGATATCTTTGTCCTTCAGCTGGATTCTAAACCTGATTTCCTTCAAGTTGTTAGGCTTGGCAGAAGAATAACTGTTTCTTTGTTACTTAGGCTATCCTGTTCACTTTATTTTATTAAATTAAAATTTCCAGTAATATATTTATTTAATAAAATAAAATAATTTTAGTAATAACATTCACTGTTCAGACATCTCCTTGAACAATTAAGAAGCATATTGAGGCAAATAACACAACCGAGATGAATAAAAAGTGGTTATTCCTAATGTATGTGTTTAACAGACTTCTTGGTTAGTATCTGTTGAACCTGAATATCCCATGGAGATTCATAGAATAGTTTGAGTTGGAAGGCATCTTCAAAGATCCTCTGGTTCAACTCCCCTGCAATGGGCAGGGTCATTTTATAGTAGACCAAGTTGCTTAGAGTCTTGTCCAACCTGACTTTGAACATTTCTTATGATGTCCACAACTTCTCTGGGCAACCTGTTCTGCTGGCTCACCACTGTCATAATAAAAAATTTCTTCCTTCTGTCCAATCTAAATATATCCTCTTTTACTTTAAAACCATTGCCACATACATTGTCACCAGAGGCTTTGATCTCTTTTCGTCTTATAAGCTCCCTTCATATATTGAAAGGGTGCTATAAGGTCTCCTCAGAGTCTTATCCAGGCTGAGTAACTCCAACTCTCTCAGCCTGTCTTCACAGGACATTGTTGTGGCCTCCTCTGGACCTACTCTAACAGGTCCATGTGTTTCCTGTGCTGAAAACCCCAGAGCTGAATGTGATACTCAAGGAGGAGTCTCATGAGAGTGGAGTAGAGGTACCGAATCCACTCCCTCAACCTGCTTCACATGCTGCTTTTGATGAAGTCCAGGATATGGGTGGCTTTCTGGGCTGAGTGCACATTGCTGGCTCATGTCCAGTTTTTCACCCAATATCCTCAGGTCCTCTCTTCAGGGTTTCTCTCAATCAGTTTGTCCTCCAGTTTGTATTGATATTGGAGACTGCCCAGATCCAGGTGCAGGACCTTGCAGCTGGCATTGCTGAACTTCATGAGTTTCACATGGGCCCACTCAAGGTCCCTCTGAATGGCATCTCTTCCCTCAAGTCTATCAGCTGCACCACTCAGCCTGGTTTCACCTGTAAACTTGCTGAGGGTGCGCTCAAATGTAATAATGGATATATTCTATAATTAGAATTTCTCATTACCAATATACTTTTAAAAAACATGTATTTAGAGTCCTTTAAAATATTTTATTTTGCTGCAATTCATATTTTCACAGTAGGGCAAACTTTGTGAAGCATCTTCAGAAAGCAACAGTCTGAGTATTTTTTCTGAAAGCATTATGGACAGCTCATTTAAACCTGTTCAGTACATATTTCAACTTCTTGGTTTAATCCATTTGTCAAGCACATTACAATGACCAACATTATTTCCTTATCAGGCTTTTTGCACACCAAGTCCAAGCTATAAAATTAAAGTTGTGTAAAACCTTAATTGTATTTTCTATCAATCATTCAAGCTGATTACAGATTCATTATCATACAAGGCCAGTTGTTTTCTAATCTAGAGTAAAAATGTGAATTTTCTGTATGTAAAGTGTGAATGAATGGTATACTTTATTGCAAAGTCAATACTGGTGAAGTGTGAACTTTCATTATGTGTTTTGATTTTATATAGGTTGAAAATATGTCACCTCCTCTTCCCCCTTAAGATAATTTGTGCCATCATTACTTGATGGTGTTATTCAGCAGAGCAAATTTGACACCAAATTGTTAGTGAAACAGAAACTAAATATACTAAAATATACAAGTTTTATCTTGGATTGACTTTTGCCTTATCTAAGTGATTTTATTTTAATTTATAATGAGCTTAAATCTCATCTGATATTTTACATAAATAGTAGAATAGCATAAAGCATCTCATAATAGAAATACAAACCTGAGAGAGTGATAAGAAATATATGCAAGTATTATGCTACAGTAACGTATACTTGAATTTTAGGATTCATTGATTTAATAGCGAGTGTTAGTGAAGTAGCTCCATTGATTTAATAAGTGTGAAGTAAGGCCTATACCAAGTTGACATCTTTTAAACTCAGCTGACATTTTGTGTTAGAGAATGAAAGAAAAAACTTTACAAAATCTTGTTGGATAAATAGCAGAGAAAAAGAACAAGAAGCTGTAATCATTTGTTTTGCTTCATTCTCAGTCTGTCAAGTAACCTGTTCTGGCAGCTTCGTTAAGGATGTTCTTGAAGCAAGAAAAGTTTATGTTTTATCAGGTGCTGTGCATAAAAAAAATAAAAGACCAAATTCCTTTCAGCTTTATAGCTATACTTTTAAAGAAAGCTAACCAATCTTAATTATGTCTCTATTCTTACTATATTTTATATTTCTAATGGATTGTCACTTTTATCACTTCATTAAAAGGTCGAGCTTATTGCTTAAAACAGGCAGGGAACCTGAGTGACTGATTCAGGCATCTGCTGCTGATCGAATGTCTGATAGATAGAGATTTTACAGTGCTTGATTGAATCTATCTATGGTAGCTGAAATTGAGCATATATAGACAACTTGCCCAGCCTTTACCAAATTAGAAAAGAATTTATACCTCAGTTTTCCTGTCCTTCTTTTCCTTGGGCATCAGCTGCAACAGGAATTTGTGACAGAAACCCTTTGGATAGAATGGTATTGTATTTTATAAATGACAAAGTGGGGGAACAGATGAGATGTTTCACGGATCTTGGAATATGTCATAGCCTTGTTTCTAGGTCTTTCTCTAGTTCACTCTGCTACTTGTTCTGACTGGAATTTCTGGATGAATCCTGGACAACGTTTAGTGCTTGTTCATGTCTGAAATACACTGCATTGGTGAGGAAACCTCTTATTATCAACACGTGGTCCTGCTCAGCTCTTGTGGACTGTGTCCTGGTCAGTGACAGCAAAACTATGACCTTCAGTTCCTGGATTGTTCTCCTTCATGTAGCAGCCCTGCTCTTGCTTATTCATGCCACCACCGTCCACCAAATCCATACCTGGGGCACAGACATCTGACTCCATGGCTAGTGCTTAGGCAATGTAAAGCACTTTTAACAGAGCTCTGTTAGTCTACAGCATTAGTGCACACAGCAACAATATAAGATATAAAAAGAAAGTAAATATTCCATGGAAAAGTAATGTCTTTCATAGCAGAAACTCAAACCAGAAAATAAATTGGGTGGATATCTTTGATATTTGCTTATCGATATATTAGATTCCTACAGTTAGCTGTGGTTGTCCACGCTGCTCTGTTGACTAGTAACAGTATGTTCTCTCCCCCATACAAAAGAAACTCACTGAAGAGATCTAGGTGTTAGTGTAATTAGCATTATTTTCTTATTTCTAGCACAGAAGTTGTCTAGAGTTCCTTGTTGGGGTCTCAAACATGAAGTTCTGGGCACAGGCACAGAAACGTTCTGTCTGTCATCTGTATATAGAAGGTACAGATGTGTCCAGTGTGTAACGAAAGAAAGCTGCTTCTTCAAGATCACTTCAGGTTAAAGTCGGATGAAAAGACTACAGAATTTGTTAAAGTTGTACTTTATTCACTGGGTGACATGGCTTCGCTTGGAAATGCATTGGAAGTATAGTGTGACAATAGTGTAGGAAACAAGAAAATGAAGTTATTCAGCTAGTGGATACTTTAAAAGCACTTGAAATACATTAGTGACAGAATTGGGTTTAGAAATGTCATTGTCTGTTTTACCTGCAGCATTTGTACAATCAGTACTTGTCTGCCTGGATAATTAAAGGAGTGTTAATTGTAGCAATTAAGAAGTGAGAATGTGATTTATGGCTCATTGTTACTTTCCAGGTCAGAGGAGTTGCAATAGGAAAATACATATCCAGTAATCTAGAGACAGTTTAAACTGAAAAAGTTCTTTGCAATTTAGGCATTTAATTAAAAGCTTTAAAGTTTAATTAAAAAGTTAAATCATTTGTCTATTTCTGTGGAAAAAAACCAAAACGGTGCTTTTGTGTTTGGATCAATTATGTAACATAAAGCATAGTGAGATAAGTGTACCATTTCCTGGTCTGAAGTTATAGCATCTTGCACGCATAATGACACAACACATAAAAATGTATTTGGGGTAGTAGAAGCAAACAGATATATTGTTCTATTAAGCACAGTGTGAGAGTTTTAATCTAAAAGGATAGTTTTTCTTTAGTTTTTGGGATGGAGGAGGGACAAAAATCCTTTTTCTAACATAGTGAAAATAATGAAGAGAAAAACTAAGTATTTTCTGTTATACTTAAAACTTTCAAAATAACAACCTTTAGCATTTGTAAAGTGGTAATAATCAGTCAGCCAGACATCAGGGAAGAATACTAATGAGTGAGACATCAGTGGAAGTTGTTCAATCAGGAGTTTTTCTGAGGTCGTATTTTAAACAATATTAAGCAGTAAGATTTAAAATTCAGAAATATATTATTTCATCTCACAATTTACATTGACCTTTTAAAATGAGCTGGCAAATAGAGTAACAGACTTATGAAAGTCTGAGAAATTCAGAAATACTCAGAACAAATACAGCTGAGGGTAGAAGTAAATAAACTCTGTCTAGAAGTAAATAAATGGCTACTCTACACTTCCCTTTCAAAATAATAGTAGCTGCTAGATATTATTAAAAATAATTATGTTCTTTTAGCATATAAATCATGAATCAGAATGAAGTTCATTTTTTTTCTTTAATTTGATCAATTATCACACAAACTTTAATTTATTTCAGACATTTTGAATTGACACCCCCTCACCCATCTCTCAACAATAAAAAGAATGTCTTCTGGTCACAGAGACTGCACAACAGGTTCAGTGGAGATGTAGATTAAAATATGATGTAGACAGGCTGTGCCGCTGGCAGGATCAGAAATCAGTCCCTGACTCTCTCTTTATTAGAATACACATTGTCATGGTAAGATTCAGGAATGCTAGCCTAAAGATTTACATCTTATTCCTGCTTTTCCACGGTCTATTTTACTTGATGTTAGAAGGTACCACTTCTTTTGCTACTTGAATTCTTTATTTTCTCTTTGCCTAGCTAGAATACATTAGGACTCTTTCAACAACAAACTCTCATATCTGCAAATAGCTGTTCCTTGAGCATCTTAAACTCAGTCCAGTAGGCTTTTTGCTAATAGGTGATGTGTGTGATAAATTTCCCTAAGTAGGGTCGTCGCCTTCTGTGTGTGCTCAATTTATCCATTTATAAAATAGTATCCCATTCCTTTTACACTTTTCAAATGACATTATAAATATGTAATTTTATTAATAAAAAACTGCAGTATCATTAAGAAAGGTAGAAGCATTTGATGATTTTTTTTTTTTCCAGAGGAATTCTTGAAACATCTGCTATAATATGGCAAGACAGTATATATACACAAATTACTCAAGAACAATTCATTAAGTATTTATTGATAAAAGGTGGGAGAAAAAGAAAAAAGTGCCGTGGGGAAGTCTGTGCCAAAATAATGCATATACATAAACTGACTGAGTTAAGACTGCTGACAACAACATTAAGTGTTGCATTTCATAATTTTTAACTAAAAGTTGTTAACCATTATAACATTTAAAAACGTGGTGTTGAGAATTCTAAAAGTATGTGCCTCCTGCTTTTGCTGGACAGTAGCACAGGTATTTTTCCATGGTCTGTGTGGGAGATTTCTTATATTACTCAGGCTTGGTGTAGAAGAAACATCATATGAATTGCAGTGAGTGCACCTCAACTTATACAATATAATTATTAGGCTGTACTTCAAAAAATGATAGTTCTACACTAGTGGAAATAAAGGGCACAGTAATCAATGCCAATGATGCCACAAGAGAATAGAATCTACTCCAATATTATTGACTATGAAATGGCACGGATAGGCTGTGAAAACGACATTGTAAGTGCTGTGGCAATACTTCTCTTATCTGAAAGTAGCTGTAAAATTCCGAAACAAGTCTTACTATGTGTGAGCTATAAGAATGACATTGGATTTATATTGCAGTACAAGAGTGTATACATTTCATAGATGCTGTAACAGAAACACATGTGAGGTAAAAACCTGCTTCATTTTACCTAATGTCAACATCAACATTAAAGTGTTATTATAAAATATTACTTTTCCTTTTAAAATCTGTGACTAAATGACTGGAGCTATGTTTTATATGTGCCTTATCCTAATTTATCTGCCTTTTTCAATCAGGTTAATTATATTCATGGACCTTTGTCACATTATTCACTTGAAAGGCCTTGATTACGCATTATATATCATCATTTCATAACTAAACAATGAAGATAAGCACTCAAGCGTGAGATGACATTATTAAGTCTTAAAGATCTAAAAATATATATTCTAAATACATCGTCAATGTAGATTTTGATTGTATTCTATTGTGTTGTTCAAAAATTATTTTGCATAGTAAGTGCTCACGTCAGAGCTGATAATGAAAATAATGCAGAGGATATCAATATACAGACTATTTTCCTAGGAGCTAAATTTAAGACAATCTTTCTGACTTAATTTCATCACCTAATAAGCTAAACAGGCACATGCTCGCAACTATGTCGGGCATTCTATAGGTTAAACATTTTCTGTCTCTGTATGGCATTCCGTAGACTTTGATAGAGTCAAATTTAGTCCAGAGAAGTAGAGAGTTCCTTTTTGTTATATAATAGCTAGATAAAGTGTCTGGGCCTGGATCTCTGTGTAGAAAATGAGCTGCCAGTTTTTCTATTCCATATGACAGTTTATGGATGTGCCAGGATACATGCTAAGTGCTAGGGGGGAATAAAAATGGTGTGCAATAAGCAGGTCACTGAACTTTTGTTCAGTGCTGCTGTTTCATCATCTCTGTTGTTCTCATGTCTTTATGTTCAGACAGTAGTATGGATATATTTCTCCAGTTTCTCCACTAAAGAGCAGAAGCCTTGAACTCTGTAGCTGAACTGAAATGAGTCAAATATATGTGAACAGTGATACTTTAACTTATTTATTCTAGGGCTGGCTCTGGAATAGTTTACCTACTATTAATTGTTCCAAAGTTAAAATTTGCTTATTTAATTATAATCATGAAATTCAAGGTGGGTATGTACCTTTATTGGATACAAATGGAAAGTAGTTAACATAAGTCTGTTTTACTAGGTACTGTCATATTGTGAGTCTACCTGTTTAAGACCCCAGACTAAACTACTCCAAATCTCAAATACATCTACTTCATATTTTTCTTCTGTCACATCTTTATCACTTGCTTTTAAGGGCTGGTTAATTTACCCACATGCTAAGTACCTTCAAATTCCAACATTACCTGTATGAATTTGTAGCTAGATGTTTCCACATCTGCAATGCTACAGGTGTCTTAGTAAGACCTTCATTAGTCATTTGATGGCAAAAGAATTCCTGCTCAGTGGCCTGTTGTTTATCTACTGATTAAGTTACTCAGGTACATCATTGTTTCCCACTGCATAGTTGCAATAGTTAGGCTGCATTTTCAGCAGGAGTGATTTTAGCAGGAGTGATACTGCTGTTGCCTGTAAATGGGACTTGGACTTTTCACTGATGAATTCACATTAGTGAATGTTGTCTAGAAATGCCAAATAGAGTGAAACACCTAAGTCAAGCAGACTGGGTTAACCTCCTACTGGTTTTCAGAAAAATCTTTAGATTCTTTGTGTTATCACTGAAGCTATTTTCAGTAGACTGCATTGCCCTGCTGGGGCAAAGCTATTAAAATTTTCATTTTAAAAAAATACCTAAGTTAGAATGAAAGCCATACAAATGCTCTTTTTCTAGCCAAATCCAATATACAAAATCATTATTAGCTTATAGTAGAGTAGCATATCTTCCTATAAAAACAGAAATAAGAAATAACTTCCTTTTGGAAAGAGAAGCTTCAGGGTTTACATGCATCTTGTGAATAGCTCTGTTGTTGTTGGTATTTGCTTTTTTTATTCATTGTGATTCGCAGTTAGAATAAATATATGTTTTGCATGCTGTGTTCTTGATTGCTCACTCAGCTTCCTAATAATAGACTGTATACCAGGATAACAATGGTAATGTACCAACACTCTAACGCATTCTGTGTAGGTGCAATTAACCATCTACACAGATGGGCTATCAAATTGCTGTTCTGCATGACTGTTGTATAATCAGATATCTTACAGACTAGCATAGCCTTAACTCAGGTTAACAGTGACAAAGCAATCTTCTCAGCCTTTGGGTCTCATAATAATGTTTGGGCATGTGAAGCAAATAGTAAAATGTGTTTTGTCATTAAAGGCTGGAACAGCATGAAAGGAAGAATATAGTGGGTTTCAGGGAATTGAAGGACTAGTTACAGGAAGTTCTTCTGTGAATTCAGCACTTAGAATATCTCCAGGATGTGGCAAGATAGATGAAAGATGGTAGGACTGGTAAAACGGAGAAGAGACAACCATGCCTTTGTCCTTGCTGATATTAGTTTTTCCAGTAACTGACATATCTCTTTTGTTTGTTATAGTATTAAATAGATTATTAAATTGCATGAAATTTCTCCTATCTTGGGTCCAAACAGGCATTCAAAGAAATTGTGCTATTTGTTTATGGTTTATGCCTTTATGTTGTTGGTTGTGCAGATTTCTTTGCTGTATTTTTGATGGCCATTTTCGAAAGTTGATGAGTGAAGTCATGATCAGTCTGTTAAACTGTATTTTGAAATAAAAAGAGGAAATAATGAAGGGAACAAGTTTGAAATACTTTTTTTGCTTCGAATTTTGAATTTATGACTTTGCCCTCATAACAGTTTGGTGACAGGGAAATGAAGGTAATATTTAAGAATTTATTGACATACATAAAGCCAGTAACGAGTCTGCTAACAAACTGAGTAGACCATTCAGTGCTAATCTTAAATGATAAATTAGTGGCAGTTGCAGTAGAAAGTCACTGCTATGTGTGACAATGTGCTGAGGTATTAGCTACCTTGAATATGTACAACTGGTGTAGGAGAAGGAAGTTCTGTAGTGGAAAGCTGTCTCAAGAATTCAGTAATTGCTTAATAAAGTAAATTTGGTTCCGTTTTTTCCTGTGAAATTACCAATGCTGTTATGTGCTAGAGCTAGAATATCAGATTAGATTGATCATTTATTCAATTCAGCATGCAACTGTTTCTACTCTTTGAAAAGGTCTACAGGTCTGTTAAATCTGTAAATCATTTAATAAATCTTAGGACTGAATTTTTTATGCTTAAGAATATACATGAATTTTTTATATCAAGTTGAACCTCAAACACTCTACAGAGATATTATATGGTTACATCCAGCTGAAATGTGTTTTCATATCCCTGAGGTGAAGTGAAAAAAGTCAGAATCTGCAGTTCTCTTTCTCTTCAAGGGAGAGCTTCTCACCACCACTATCCTGGACTTAGCGTCATGAATAAGGTCAGTTGAAGCTGGAGTGTTGACAGAATCTGGATGCATTTCATGGGCTTTTTTTTATTCAAAAGTTGTGACTCAGTAAGCTTCTTATGACTGTGTCTATAGTAGGTGTTTCCTCTGCAGTTTTTCCACTGGGATTAAAATAATGAAAAAGTATTATAAATAATACTGTGAAGTTTTAAAATATACATATATTTGTGTTATAATACTTTACTAATAATTCTAATCAAGAATACATTTGAATTTCAATCTAATTGCGATATATATCACCTGTCACTAGTACTACTTTATTTTCTGTAATACTAGATAAAGAGTAACAGCAGCCTTTGATAGAGCAGAGAGAACAGAAACATAGTATTGTATTCTGCCCCCAAAACAGATGTTAAAATTGCACTAATATCAATGAAAGCAAATAACACTGTGAATACTTTTGCTTAAGTCTGATAAGGCTTAATGTGGTTTAACCCCAGCAGGCCACTGATGCCCACACAGCCATGTGCTCACACTCCTGCAGTGGGATGGGGGAGTGAATTGGAAGGGCAGAAGTGAGAAACTCACGGCCTGAGATAAAAGGTAAAGCAAGAACTGTGAGCAAAGCCAAATAAGCCAAATAAGGAATTAATTTGCTGCTTCCAATGGGCAGGCAGGTATTCAGCTATCTCCAGGACAGCAGGGCTCAATCACAGAATCAGAGAATCATTTCGGATGGAAGAGTCCTTTAAGATCATTGAGTTCAGCCTTTGTCCTAGCCCTATTGACCACTAGACCACTTCCCTAAGTACGACATACACCCGTCTCTTAAATCATACAATCATAGAATGGTAGGGTTGGAAGGGACCTTTAGAGATCATCTAGTCCAACATCCCTGCAGAAGCAGGTTCACCAAGATCAGGTCACAAAGGAACATGTTCAGGTGGGTCTTGAAGACCTCCAAGGAAGGAGACTCCACAACCCCTNTCCTTCTTGAGTTGAGGAGCCCAGAACTGGACACAGGACTCCAGATGAGGCCTCACCAGGGCAGAGTAGAGGGAGAGCAGAACCTCCCTTGACCTGCTGTCCACACTCTTCTTGATGCATCCCAGGATGTCATTGGCCCTCTTAACCACGAGGGCACATTGCTGGCTCATGTTTAGCTTATTATAAGTCAAGACTCTCAGGTGTCTCTCTGCAGAGCTGCTCTTCAGTAGTTCGACCCCCAGCCTGTACTGGTGCATGGGGTTGTTCCTTCCCAGATGCAGGACTCTGCACTTGTCCTTGTTCAACCTCATGAGGTTCTTCTCTGCCCAACT
The DNA here is from genome assembly GCA_013401255.1 of Urocolius indicus. Classification (NCBI taxonomy): domain Eukaryota; kingdom Metazoa; phylum Chordata; class Aves; order Coliiformes; family Coliidae; genus Urocolius; species Urocolius indicus. Next base: position 341,545 of record WBNH01000020.1, on the reverse strand, counting down.
CTCCAGCTAGTTGAGATCCCGCTGAATGGCAGCACAGCCTCTGGGGAATCAGCCAGTCCTCTCAGTTTGGTGTCATCAGTGAGCTTGCTGAGGGTACGCTCTGTCCCCTCATCCAGGTCGTTGATGAAGATGTTGAGCAAGACCAGCCCCAGAACTGATTCCTGAGGAACTCCACTGGCCATAGGCCTCCAACTCGAGGGATGGTGGCTCTACCAAATGCATCACTCTGAGCATCCTCCCTTTCCTACGTCTTTTGTCAGCTTTATCTGTTGAGCATGACATGATATATCCAGGGATATTCCGTGGGTCAGTTGGGGTCACCTGTCCCATCTGTGTCCCCTCCAAACTCCTTGTGCACCCCCAGCCCACTCACTGCGAGAGTGGGGTAAGGAGCAGAAGAGGTCAGATGCTGTGTAAGTACTGGTAAGCAATGACTAATACATCTGTAAGTTATCAATGCTTTTATTGCAAATCAATAGCACTATACGAGTTAGTAATAAGTAAATTTACCCCAGCCAAAATCAGTACGAATTTGTATATGAAAAACAGAAAAATACCTTTTTCTCATCTCAGGTCACAGTTTTGTGTTTTTCTTTCCTGATGTACTTCTTTGTAACATATAAATGATGGATACCTTCTGCTGTCACATTGCTGAAAAGCCAGGTAGTATTTCATGGCCTTTTTGAGGGGCTTGGTCAGTCATGAGTTGATAGTCTTTGCTAGATGTAAATGGGGTATAAGCCCGTACTATATACTGTGTTTTGTACTTTTTAACTTCTTCTGTGGAAGAATCTAGGTTCACCCAGAGTATATATAGCTGCTTATTCTGGGAGTTGTATATAACTACTAGATTTCTTAACTATGTATTGACTGTAAAACTATACATAAATTGGCCTCAAAACTTTTGATCATCCTCAAAACTCCAAATTTTCTACACCTTGTTCTGAAAGTACTTCTTCCATCTCCTTCCTGATTTCCTTGAAAATATTAAAGATCTCTTTTCAAATTACCTGGAAAAAAAAGGATTGTCTATTATAACAGTTAATAGTCTAGTTCCCAGGGAAATCTATGATTGTGTGTCTGGCAGGTGCTGATTTTCTCTTTCCATGTTTATAATGCAATGATTGGTGTGGAAAATTGTGTTCATAATGATTGACTCATTGTTTATATTTCTTTTACAAAATTCAGCAATCATTCTTGGAAAGCATCATTGTTAAATAAAGTGTTCAAGCACCTGATTAATACTAAATTATATCTTTGCTTCTTTAAGTTGTTAAAGGAAATGTTTAGTGTGTCTTGATAGCCTAGAAATAAATATGGGGGGGGGAAAAACAGAAAGATTTCTGTCAGTGGTAGCCTCTTTAATCTGTAAACTAGAAGTGTAACAAAATCCCACAGCTGGAAGCTAGATACAGACAAATCCTGACTTGAAATGAGTAAGGATGATTAATCATTGAAACACCTAGGAATAAGGGAGTACTCTGTCACTTGTAGTCTTCAGATCAATATTGGATATCTTTCTGAAACAAAAGCTTGAGCCTAGCTGCAAAGTCTGGTCTTGGTGCAAGGCTGTTTTGTATTTTCCTTTTTTCCTTAATTTTATGAATTGAAAGAATGTAATCAAAGCTAAACGAATGCTTAAGTGTCTTTTTTGTGTTATAGTGTAAATGCTTGAGCAGTCCTGAATAAAGTCTTGTTCTTCTGATATAGACAAATAATTGTCTTTATGCTGTTGTACAATTTTCAAGATAACCTTTTGAATCAAATATTGATGTTGACACTACCATCACCAGCACTCTAATGAATTTTCCTTTTGACTTTATTAACTGTGCTGTTTTGCTTCTCAGACACTTTACTGCTGTAGCTGTAGCTAGTTTTATTATGAAAGAATGAAGCTCAGACATGATTTCAGTAATGCTTAGCTGTATAGTCTTTCAATCTTTAATTAAATTGTTTACTCCTTTCAATATTTTATTATTTGTTTTTAAATTATGTATTGAACACAATTTATAAATATCCATCAGACAGCTGGATACTTCCCAATATTCTTTTTGTAATTTCTCAGTAGTCTGTACCTTTGATTTGCATCAGAACAGCAGTTCTGTTTTTCTCCTAGATTCAAGACAGGATTTCTTTGTAAATAGCACAATGTACTGTGTCCACATTGGAGTTCTCTGATAGTCTTTGCAAGCTGTTAATAGGCTATACAAAGTCTGGTTGTTCTTATCTTTTGTGCCAGTGACACAGTAATATTCAAACTCAGTAATATTTGTTCTTCATTATTACAAGCACAGATTTTTTTTTTTCAAAGGCAGATTTGGAAGGGTAGAATACAGCTACACTGCAGTAGTCTTATGATCACATTAAATGGTGAGGGAGGAAGGAAGTAACTGATGTTACTAAGAAATAGTCATAGAAAACAGAGAGACTGGAATCTGATATTAAAAAAAGCCAAACAAAACAACGCAGGAAAAAGGAAAAGAAATGAGACATTGACAGCACAATTGAATAGTAAACAAGACACCTGGAAATGGAAAAGAAGTATCAATACCATATCCATGGAAGCCTAGAAAGTCACCCTGACTTCTTTTGATTGGCTACATCAAAAGAAGTGTGATCAGCTCATTGAGGGAGTGATTCTTCTCCTCCCCTCTGCGTGTGAGACCATACCTGAAGTGCTGCATCCATCTCTGGGGCCCCAACATAAAAACTACATGGATCTGTTGGAGCAGGTTCAGAGGAGGGCCATGAAGTTGATCAGAGGGCTGGAGCAGCTGTCTTATGAAGACAGGCTGAGAGAGTTTGGGTTGTTCAGCCTGGAGAAGGGAAGGCTCCAGGTGAGACTTTATAGCTGCCTTCCAGTACCTAAAAGACTCCATAAAAATTTGGATTTGGACTTTTTACAAAGGCACATAGTGGTAAGACANTGTCAGTGGTAGCCTCTTTAATCTGTAAACTAGAAGTGTAACAAAATCCCACAGCTGGAAGCTAGATACAGACAAATCCTGACTTGAAATGAGTAAGGATGATTAATCATTGAAACACCTAGGAATAAGGGAGTACTCTGTCACTTGTAGTCTTCAGATCAATATTGGATATCTTTCTGAAACAAAAGCTTGAGCCTAGCTGCAAAGTCTGGTCTTGGTGCAAGGCTGTTTTGTATTTTCCTTTTTTCCTTAATTTTATGAATTGAAAGAATGTAATCAAAGCTAAACGAATGCTTAAGTGTCTTTTTTGTGTTATAGTGTAAATGCTTGAGCAGTCCTGAATAAAGTCTTGTTCTTCTGATATAGACAAATAATTGTCTTTATGCTGTTGTACAATTTTCAAGATAACCTTTTGAATCAAATATTGATGTTGACACTACCATCACCAGCACTCTAATGAATTTTCCTTTTGACTTTATTAACTGTGCTGTTTTGCTTCTCAGACACTTTACTGCTGTAGCTGTAGCTAGTTTTATTATGAAAGAATGAAGCTCAGACATGATTTCAGTAATGCTTAGCTGTATAGTCTTTCAATCTTTAATTAAATTGTTTACTCCTTTCAATATTTTATTATTTGTTTTTAAATTATGTATTGAACACAATTTATAAATATCCATCAGACAGCTGGATACTTCCCAATATTCTTTTTGTAATTTCTCAGTAGTCTGTACCTTTGATTTGCATCAGAACAGCAGTTCTGTTTTTCTCCTAGATTCAAGACAGGATTTCTTTGTAAATAGCACAATGTACTGTGTCCACATTGGAGTTCTCTGATAGTCTTTGCAAGCTGTTAATAGGCTATACAAAGTCTGGTTGTTCTTATCTTTTGTGCCAGTGACACAGTAATATTCAAACTCAGTAATATTTGTTCTTCATTATTACAAGCACAGATTTTTTTTTTTCAAAGGCAGATTTGGAAGGGTAGAATACAGCTACACTGCAGTAGTCTTATGATCACATTAAATGGTGAGGGAGGAAGGAAGTAACTGATGTTACTAAGAAATAGTCATAGAAAACAGAGAGACTGGAATCTGATATTAAAAAAAGCCAAACAAAACAACGCAGGAAAAAGGAAAAGAAATGAGACATTGACAGCACAATTGAATAGTAAACAAGACACCTGGAAATGGAAAAGAAGTATCAATACCATATCCATGGAAGCCTAGAAAGTCACCCTGACTTCTTTTGATTGGCTACATCAAAAGAAGTGTGATCAGCTCATTGAGGGAGTGATTCTTCTCCTCCCCTCTGCGTGTGAGACCATACCTGAAGTGCTGCATCCATCTCTGGGGCCCCAACATAAAAACTACATGGATCTGTTGGAGCAGGTTCAGAGGAGGGCCATGAAGTTGATCAGAGGGCTGGAGCAGCTGTCTTATGAAGACAGGCTGAGAGAGTTTGGGTTGTTCAGCCTGGAGAAGGGAAGGCTCCAGGTGAGACTTTATAGCTGCCTTCCAGTACCTAAAAGACTCCATAAAAATTTGTATTTGGACTTTTTACAAAGGCACATAGTGGTAAGACAAGTGCTAATGGTTTTGAACAGAAAGAGGTTAGATTTCGACTAGATACTAGGAAGAGCTTCACTGTGGGGAGTCCTTCTCTCCTTAAGAGGAAGTAGTGGCAGAGACAATCTGTGATGAACCAATGGCAAACCCCAATTCCCTGCCTCCTTGCACTGCTGGTGGGAAGGAAGTTGATAAATAGGGAGCAGACCTGAACTCAGGAAGAGGTGAGGGGTAGGGAAGAAGTTTGTAAGAACTGGTTGTATTTCTGGTTTCTATTGGTGGCAGATTAAATTGTTTTTGTTTTTTCCTTCAAGTGGAGTCCATTTTTCCTGTGACCATAACTGGTGAGTGATTCCTTCTTATCCTTGTCCTGACCTATGAGGCTGTATCATCTATCCTCATCCATCTGCAGAGGCGAGGAGTGAGTGCATGACTATGTGGTGCTTTGTTGCCACCTGCGCTTAAACCATGACAATCCCTGCCAACAGTTCCAGCCCCATAGGAGGTTTGGAACTAGATTATCTTTAAAGTCTTTTACAACTGAAACTATTCTCTGAATTGATGATTCTATCATTTACTTCCTCTGCTTGTAACAGGATATTTTTCTGAATATGTAACCCAATATAATTTCTGATATATTTTTTGAACATAAAATTATGTTTCTATTTCTTACTGAAAATATTAGTACATTGTGCCCTAAACGTATGAGTAATTTTTGCCATTTAATGACCTGCATGATGTTTATAAACCATTTCATAACAGAATTCATAGTAGGACTTTCTTGCTTGCAGTCATCCTGTAGTATTTTTTTCACAGTATCTTCATCTTTATGTCAACATAAAGTCAAAGCCAAACTAAGGAGATATCTGTGAAAGCTGCTCTAAACTAGGTATGATCCAGTAAATTAAATGTTTTGTATGTGTCTGCCTGCATTTGTAAAATCAGGCAATATTATTGTCCAAGCTTATAAAATGAACATTGATACATGGAAGACTGTTGCATGCTCAGGCGTAGCAATAATGAGAGCCAGATAAATGATTTGGCTCTGATTGAATGGACATGTGTGCTTTTGTGGAGTCAGAGGACGCCTGGTATGTTAGTGACTTTAATGGCATGTGCCTGTGTGCACGGCTGCTTTTGGACATCAACCCATCATGGTGACAGTTTGATGACAGTATTCAGGCACTGAAATACTCCAAGGAGGAAACAAGCTGCTTTGGATGATGTCTGTACATAGTCAGGCATTGCAGGGCTTTTTCATTTTTATTTTTTCTTAGCTATTTGCATTTACAGTGAAAGTTACTAAACACAGCAAAAATATGAATTTGAGAGTTTAAATAATTGTAACTTTTCTATCCTTTCTATATCAATCTATAGCAAACTTGAACTATGAACCATTAATCATTTAATTTTATACAAGCTTCTAAACAGTTGAATGTTGATGCTTGAGGTAAAGGCTTCTGTTTGTGAGAAAAAGAATTTGGAATTCTCCTGCAGAAAGTCACACTGTTATTGCTAAACAATGTGAAAGTATCATTTTAAAGCACAATTTGGAAATACAGCAGAGAGATTTAGACAAGAAATTTGCTTGTAAGGTGAGTTGTGTAACTGTACTTGAAAGAAAATTAATTTTTGGGGAAAAAATAGTCAAAACTTTGATCAAACTGATGAGAGTTCCATTCTAAGGATATTTGCATGTTGCTACCCTCAACATTACTGGATGAAGGACAGAACAGCAAGACTTTCCTTTGATGTAAAAAGTGGTTTCCCTTTGTTGAAAGGCATGTTGTTTGAATAGTCCTAGATCACATTCAGACTGTAATGCTACATATTTTTGTGTAACAAGTTTGGTGAAAGATTCATGATAAATATTCCCAAGTCACTTGAAACTGAGAATGCAAAAGCGTGTCATACTTGATTTGCCTATGAACTGCAAAAAGCATTTCTTGAAACTGGGAATATTCAGGTTCAATGTTAGGAATTCATCATTCATACATGACCCAAAGAACCAGCCTAATTTTAAGGGAGTGAACACTAGCATGGCCCATTTATTTCAGCTGTAGTGACTCTTAAACTAAGGGCAAAGATCTACTGACATAAATTAGCTTCCATTAGGAAGCTGTGCCATACATTACTGATCCTCTGATTTTTATCTGAATGTCAAACACCAGATCTTCACCTCCTTTTCACCTTTAACAACTTCTTTTGTTATTTAATCGCAAATCATTCATTCGTTTCCTGCAGAAGAAATCCTATTATCTTCCACTTGAATTGTAATTTTAACAAAAGGTTAGTGAAGTCTGAAAAGAAGGTATTGTTTTTGGAGGAAGAGTCACAGACTGGGGTTCATATCAATAAGCTCAACACAAACATTTAGACATCCAAAGCCTAAACCTCTGTGTTTGGATTAGTTGTCCAGTCACTCTTTATATTAAAAATAAAGATATAAGCACCTTTAATGAGACAAACCACCTAGCTAATTTTATTTATTTACTGTATCAGGAGATCATATGCTTTTTTTTTCCCCCTTTGACTGTGAGAAGTGTCTAGAAAATTCTCACAGCTTTAAATGTCTACAATATGGAGATAAAAAGTTTGGTGACAGGAATATTCATTGTTACTATGAGAAATACTACTTTCAGATGCATATACTTTCTTACAGAAAAGGTTTTTAAAATAGATCTTTATAGATTATAATGTTGTTTGGTAGTGTTTGTAACCAAATAAAATTACGAATTATCCTCAGCTGTTTGCTATGTTATTAATCATTGTGGTTTTTTTGGGTTAAATAGCTGTCATGGTTTAGCAAGGAGTTGCTTTTGCTTAGTAACAGGGGGAGCGGGTTGCAGTGAAGACCCGGTAAAANGAGAGGGGTGGGGAGCAGGTGGTCTTAAAGGGCTGGTTGGACTCTTCATCTCTGTACCATTCTGTGTGTTTTGTTTTGGTCCTGGTTTTTGGGGTTTTGTGTTTTAGTTGGTATTAAATTGTTTTCTGTTTTCTTCCCCAAGCCGAGCAGCCTGGTCTGTTTTGTCCTGCACCTTAAGCGGCAATTAAGCCCTCCCTGCCCTTTAGCAGTCCTTAAGTCTTCGGTACTTGAGGCTAATCGTGGTCTTTTGTTCCCTGATGGGCCTAAACCACGACAATAGCATATTTTAATATTGTTTTAGCTCTTAGTTATGCCTTTGCTAATTTTTGTGAGTAATGAGAATTGAGAGTTTAGGAGGACAAAGTAGGAAAATGCATAAACATTAGTTTTAAGAATAAACAGAAGGAAAAGGGCACAGTGTCTCAGTGGATAGATTACTAAGACAATGACAGTGAGTTCAAAAACAAACAAACAAAAGGAACAACAAAAGTTAGTGTTCAGTTGCTACATGAAATCAGCCTGGATGTTCCTCAGAATAACAGGTATCTGTGGTGAAGTACTGGCAGTGAGGGGCTGCAGGGAGGAGAACTGGTTCCACTCAGTTCCAACTGCAGAACACAATTGAATCCTGCTTGTTGTAGGGTGAGCTGCTTGATAGATGAAGGAAAGGCTCTGGATGTTGTCTACCTTGACTTTAGTAAGGCATGTAACACTGTTTCCCACAGAGTTCTCTTAGGGAAACTGGCTGTTCTTGGCTTGGATGAGCAGACACTTTCCTGGGTGAAAAACTGGTTAGATGATCGGGTCCAAAGAGTCGTGGTCAATGGAGTTAAATCCAGTTGGCAGACAGATACGAGTGGTATCCCCCAGGGCTCAGTACTGGGGCCACTCCTGTTCCACATCTTTATTAATGATCTGACTGAGGGGGATAGAGTGCACCTTAGTAAGGTTGCAGATGACACCAAGGTGGGTTAAAGTGTTGATCTACTTGAGTGTAGGAAAGCTTTACAGAGAGATCTAGATAGGCTGGATGGCTGGGCCGAGGCCAATGCCATGAATTTCAGTAAGACTGAATGCCACGTCCTGCACTTGGGCCATAACAACCCCCAGCAGCTCTACAGGCCTGGGGAGGAGTGGCTGGAAAGCTGCCAGGCAGAGAAGTGGTTGCTAGCAGCTGAACATGAGCCAGCAGTGTGCCCAAATGGGCAAGAAGGCCAATGGCATCCTGGCCTGTGTCAGGAACAGTGTTGTCAGCAGGAGCAGGGAGGTGATCGCTCCCCTGTACTTGGCTTTCGTGAGGCCGCACCTTGAATACTGTGTTCAGCTTTGGGCCTCTCTCTACAAGAAGGACACTGAGATTCTGAAAAGGATACAGATGTGGGCTGCCAAGCCAGTAGAGGATTTGGAGCATCTCCCATGAGGAACTGCTAGGGATCTGGGGCTGAGGTTGGAGAAAAGAAGGCTCAGGGGAGACCTTATCGCTCTCTACAACTACGTGAAAGGAAGTTGTAGAGAGGTGGAGGTCGTTCTCCCTAGTAACAAACAACAGAACAAGAGGAAGTAACCTCAAGTTGCACCAGGGGAGGTTCAGGCTGGATGTGAGGAGGAATTTCTTTCCTGAAAGAGTTATCAGGCATTGGAACAGGCTGCCCAGGGAGGTGGCAGAGTCACCATCCCTGGAGATGTTTAAAAGAGGGGTGGATGTTGCACTTTGAGAAAAGGCCTAGTGGTTGGTAGGGCTAGGACAAAAGCTGGACTTAAAGATCTTAAGATTCTATGATGGGAAAACATACTTAGGAAAGTGCAAAACACTGCATGGCAGTATGAGGGGGGTGAGGAAATGTGAAGNAAGCCAGTAGAGGATTTGGAGCATCTCCCATGAGGAACTGCTAGGGATCTGGGGCTGAGGTTGGAGAAAAGAAGGCTCAGGGGAGACCTTATCGCTCTCTACAACTACGTGAAAGGAAGTTGTAGAGAGGTGGAGGTCGTTCTCCCAAGTGCTGCAGGCACCGGAGAAGAGGTTCCTGTGTAGCTCAAAGTGCAGCCCATGTTGAGGCAGGCCTTGATCCTGCAGCCATGAAGGACCCAAAGCCAGAGGAGGGGAGGAGTATAAGGAGGCTGTACAGAGGCAGAGAAGAGCTGTTGTGGACTGACCACAACCCTCCATTCCCCATCCCCATATGGTACATCAGATAGGTAGGGTTGGGGAGCCAGTAATGAAGGAATGAAGTTGAACATGGGAAAAAGGGGTAGGGGTAGGTGCTGTTTTAATTTAATCTTTGTTTCTCACTACTCAAATCTATTGTAATGCACAATAAATAATAATTCATCCCATTTTGTTGCCCTGTGTTTTGAGGAGGGAGAGTGTGTGAGCAGCTGGGTGGATATTTGGCTTTTAGCCAAGATTAACCCACCACAGATAAGTTACAACTCTTTATATCATATCAGAAGAGATTTTGTGGATAAGCCAAAGGAAGCAATCTGTTTGATGCAATGTTAATGTTGTATTCTGGGCATAGGAGACAAAAAAATCTGTGTTAAGTTTTGAGCATGTTCAAAATTCTGCAAGAGGAAAGAACAATATTGATTGCAATAAAACAGAAGATTACCTCTATTGTTATGCCAAAAGAGGAGATACTGAATACGAAGATGTTGCTAACAAAATACAAGAAGGTATAACTCAGAAAAAGTCAAAGTGTAAAATAGCACTGAATTTAACAGAAAAGAACAGAGTTTGATGAAAATAATACCATTCTATAAATGAGGTAGTTTGCTTAAAACAGCTGAAACAACTTATTTATACCACAGGATTTGTAAAGCATGAGCAGCAGTTCTGACCCGTCCTGGCTGTCCTCTAAACTATCGATACTACCTTATTTTTATCAGTCTATCATAGAGGATTAATTTAAAATTGTTTCTGCATCCTTCACAATGTCTTTTTCCTCCATTGATTTGAGATCAATTTGGTACTTGGTCTGCTGATTCCTACAAGGCCAAATCTATGGCAAAGAAACCATTTTAATTATCTCTTTCTAATCAGTGAACTGGCAGGAGGTTGTTCAACTTGTCTTCTCATTTCTGTTAGTCATCCATCTTTACTTGCCAAAGGACTGGTGTAAGTCTCTTGAGATACCTAGTCTCAAATCAGTCAATATGCTGCATCATTGCTTTCTTAAATCTACCGTACACTCAGTACCTTTCAACAAGATTGATAGGGCATGAGCACGATAGTTTTGGACTTTGACTGTTCTTGAGAGCTATAAATAAATGAAACAACAACCTATTTTATTCACCTCTTCTGTTTGTAAGTACAAAGAAGCAGAAAAATACATGTGTCTACAATGCAAATGCATATGAATTTATTTCTATATGTGTGGAAAGTTGACTATGCAGTGGCTTCATTTGTGAGACCTAGATATTTAATTTGTGGTCTGGAGCAGACTAGGTTGTCTTATATTTAAAGATCAACACTTGAAAACAGGAGTTTACTCTTTTGCCCTACTGTGATTTTAGTAGGTGACCTTAGGTAAATAACTTTTGGTCCAAATTCTTGGATGTAAATACCTAAATAAAAAGCTGTCTTGAGAGATGTTTGTTGCTCCCAAATTCAGTGAGGAATTTGGTAGTATAAATTAAAAGATTGCTTACATGATGCCTAAATATGCATATATATGTCAATTTTACATTACCATCTTTACATCTCTGTGCTTCATTTTCATTAGCTGAAAAATGATGTAGTAATACTAGTACTTGTATAAATATAAATGTGTAAAGGTAGAGCTTATTTTCAGTAATATTTCTAAACTATTTTGAATCATATAGAACAGATATAATAGATAAACAGAGAACTATGTCCTGATCCTTTTGCCCTGGTACTGGTTACTGCCCTGATCCCTGTCCCACTGGACTGGTCCTGATTACCGCACCTACTTGATCATAGTTAGCTTTTCTAGAACAGGATTTGAACAACTTTACTGCTCTGGATATAAGTCTAAGAGCATTTTTAAATTTTGTAATTTTAGGATATTAATCAGTCTACCTCTAATAAAACTTATTACTATGAACAATGAAGTGACCCAAAGTGTGTAATACATCCACAAAGTAAATCTGATCTGTTCCAGTCACCTAAGGGTGATTGAAAAATAATAGGCACACACATGACCTTCTGATAAAAAGTATATTTAAAGGTTTTAATTAAAGTGAAATACCTGATGTTCTCAAAATAACTGATAATCTCAGATAAAATGGCAATGTTGTGTTAGTAAGCCACTGTCTGGTAACTGACCTTGTTGACTTAAAAGTCAAATCACAGCCTCATCACCACTTGATTATTAGTGACATTCTTACTCTGCTTTCTTACACATAGCTGATTTTCCATGAACTAAGAAATCATTTAACTCCTCTGTACTGTCTCTTCTGTGCTGTGGTATTAGACAATAGGCTTCCTCTTTCTCAACAGTGTATAGGCTTGTATCTCACATGGTAGGCAGTCCAACAAGTAATCTATGGATAGATTTGACTGTGGAAATAAGATCCAGGATCTCTCCCTGGGATCATCAAGGTTTCAGCCTCCCATGCTTATAATCAGTATGTTCCCATATATTCTCACACAGCTGACGCTAACTATGGCACATTCTTCAAAATAACCTCTGGTCTTTGCCTCTTTGCTCAACAATGTCTCCTTTCTGCTTTGCAGCCTGTTTTGTATTTCCCTTAACCAGTAGGAATTGTCTATCAGACTTTGCTTCAAACCTCATTTCATTGCAAGTCAGAGTTTTTTCAACATTCTGTGGCAGGCTATGTAAGAGGGCAGACAGTCCTTCTCAGGAGTATAATTGTTTCCAATCTTTTCACTCCCATCCATGCCATTTGTTCTCAGGAGGAAAGGAGGTCTGCTGAAAAGTCTGTAATTCCCAAAACAAGCAGTTGTTTTGAGCTACCGTGATACACCTGTGTAAAAGAGAAAACGGTAGTTTCTTAAACATCCAATGGATACAAAAGCAGAACTATGAAAGGAAGAACTACTGCCTCAATGCAACAAAGGAGTGATTTAATGGGGCATAGTTTTAATTCTCTACAAACTCACAGGTCTTGCTTGTCTCAAGACTGTGACAACTGTATCTTAGAAACATTTTTTTTTTCAAGGTAGTAGTGGGATCTCTGATAATTTATTTTGAACAGATATAGGTTTGGTGATTTAAGATGTTCTCACTACAGTTGTCCAGCTTGCTTTTCTGACAGTGAAGACTGTCTGCACAGGTAGACAGGTAGGCAGGTCAGCAAACTGAATGGATTCAGCTTTTCCAGTTCACGATCTTAGTATCTGAACACAAAAGAGCTTCACCTGCTTAAGTCTGTTAGAGCTTGCCAATCAGAGCATAATATCTTTGCCTCAAATGCCACATGAAAAATCAACATCAGTTTGACTTTGTGAAAGAGTCAGAGTGACGTGATCAGTGACCACAAACCATTAAAGCCTAATTTATCTGTGAAGCAGTCTTATAGGATTCCTGGCAGGGAGCTATCTCATGCGCTGACTTCAGTGGAGATGTAACAGGCATAAATTTAGTACTCCAGGGGCATTTTTGTGTTTGGGATGCTAAAATACCAGTGTTTCAAGTATCAGTACTTAGGGTCTAGCAAGCACTGTAGTTGAACCATTTTATTTTGACAATTTAGTTCACAGCTAAAAAATTATTTATGGAGAGTGTCAAAACTAATAGTATCTTAGATTTCATGAAGTGGTATAGCTACACTTACAATGAACTTCATGAACTTTGCAAATAATGAACTACTACAACATCTTATTTCTGGGCAATGAAACCAAGATAAATGTATTAATTGTCTTTTGCTGGTGCCTCCAAAATCAAGCATCAACAAACTACCTTCAAGTCTCTCTCCAAGTACTTTCTGGATACTCTATTTTTTTTTTTTTACAGTATGACTCATCCATAGCTTTCAAGCAATAAAATAAGAAGTGAACTGGCTTTCTGAAGGAGTTGTCTGACAGGCCAAAGTGGAGCAGATTATGGAGTGTCAGATCTGAGCTCATAGACAGGTCTACACCAAACAGTTATGTTTACTTTTATGTCCTTGTTTGAAGCTAGATTCACAGGAAGATGAGATTGTTCAGAAAGATGATCAACTATATTGACAGGATTAGTACAAAAAACTCTCTTACTATACAGAGAAATGTCTGAGCTATCAAATGGCCAAACTGTGGCATGTGCTTGTTTTGATGGTACAGAGGATGTTGGCATGACACAAATTGATTGTCTTCAAGAGTGTTGTGTAGTTATTGTTACTTTGGAGTAATTTATATTGAAGAATTCAGGATTAGCAATTTCTATGGCTCATTCTTGCATTTACAGGACTTAACCTTTCTTTTGAACTCTAGTATGCAAAGAGTAAAAAAAAAATATTTTGCCATTTATTCTTTATAAGTCTTGCCATAAAATCTTCAGGTTTTTATAGTGGAAGAATATTTGTTGATTGTTGGATTGTTCAAGTTTGAGATCTTTGATTAGTTTTCTGATGGAAGTATAGATTGTACTCCGGGGCAAGTGATAGTGTACATTAATTTAAGTTTATATTTAAAGCTTTCACTGTGCTACTATTGAAGGTTACAAGCTCAGCTTAAAATCCAGTTATAGCTAAGAAATTTCTTCCTTAAATAGCAAGTTTTGATTGCAGTAAACTTATGCTGTAATATTTCTTTTTTAATATAAAGTTATTTCAGAAAATACCACATTCATGTGTTTTTTTCTCTCCTGGGATGCTTCCTATCATGTGATAGAGGACTCAGTGCAATTTGTGGAATCTGACAAGATATACCAAAATATGTAGACTTCTCAAGAATGCAGTGAACTTACCTAGTAGTAGCTGGAATCCTAGTAAACCTTGCTTGTTTGCAAAGGTTAAATTGATATGAACGCTGACCACATTTTTGTATTTTGTGCTTTCACTTCATCTGGAAAAGCCTGTGAATAATGTGTTCAGTCTAAAGGTGTTCTTAGATTTTATCACAGTCAGGAAGAAAAAATACTACTTTCTCACTTTTAATTCCAACAGCAGGAGAATTTTGTACAAGAGATAGAGTGTGTGTAGCTGTAAGGCATACTTCATTACTCCTTCTATACTTACATTTCTCCCTCTACCCTGATAAAAAATGCAGGATCTGCAATATGTGCATTCCTGTGAGCACCTATGCCTTTCACAGCATCATGGAAAAGACTCCGCACTTCCTAGAACTTAACAGGAAAAACTAGCTCTCTGCAGAAAGCAACCATCTTGCCTCATCATTTCATTGTATCCTGATGCAACAGGAACAGGATAAAAATTTTCCTCATGATTTTTGAGATTTGCAAATCTAGGGAGTTGGGTAATGGCCATGCAGATGGTGATGCTTCGTGCAGTCTGTATATCTGAGAGGCTGTCAGACTTTGAGAGCTGAGTATTACGTTTTATTTGGAAAGCTGTCAGCTGATTCCCCTTATATTTGTGTGGCTATTAAAACATGGTTTCTCTGGAGGAGGGTGCTGTTCTGGCAGTGCTTTTTCTTTCACAAAAGTTGTTTTGTAGTTGATACAAATGTATATCAATATATACCACTGAGACTGAGATGCCTGCCTGGATATATCTGTATGTGGCATGTGAAAAGTTTTGTTAATACTTGCATATTTTTGTGAAGTGGAGAATATAGATGGAGGACTCATGGTAAAACTTATTACAATCTTCATAATCTGTTCAGTGGGGTGGAAAGGCTGTTCCTTTTATGTGTCAAGAGGCTGAGGAGCTTGGAGGTACCTTTGCCTGTAGAGAATTCCAGAGATCACTTTTTCCTCTTTTGCAAACAAATTTGAAGAAAAAGCATGTTTCTCTGAAATGTAATCTCTACCAGCCCCTGAGGTGATAGAGACTTGCTGCACCTTTCATACAGGTTGGTGTCTAAAAACTACAGTATTATTTTAAACATGAAGAAACTCATCTTTCTTTGTTTAGTTTTCAAAACACTAAAACTAATTCACCTTAATGTTAAGGGACTAAAGTAGGCAGAGCTTTAGGCATTTTCATCAAGGCTAAATTTAGCTTTGTGGGAAATTCTGTTTAAATATGTTCAGAGGCACACAGAAGGTGTGAGGTGCTTATGTCTCACTGACTTTTCCTGGTTTTACTCAGAAAATCTTGTCTGAAAGTACAGCGAGAGTCTGGTATATCATGGGCTGAAGCCAGTTGCATGAGGTTTAACAAGGCCAAATGCTGGGTCCTGCACATGGGCCCCAACAACGCCATGCAATGCTACAGGCTTGGGACAGAGTGGTTGGAAAGCTACCCAGAGGAAAAAGACCTGAGAGTGTTAATTGGCAGCCAGCTGAATATGATTCAGCAGTGTGCCCAGGTGGCCAAGAAGGCCAATGGCATCCTGGCTTGTATCAGAAATAATGTGATCAGGAGGATCAGAGAAGTGATTGTCTCCTTGTACTTGCTGCTAGTGAGGCTGCACCTTTAGTGCTGTGTTTTGGGCCCCTCACTATGAGAGCAATATTGAGGTGCAGGAGTGCTTCTAGAGATAGGCAATAAAGCTGGTGAAGTGTCTGGAGAACAAGTCTTTGAGGAGTGGCTGAGAGAGCTGGGGATGTTTATTCTGGAGAAAACAAAGCTGAGGGGAGATGTCATCATTCTCTATGGCTATCTGAAAAGAGGTTGCAGTGAGGTGAGTGCTGGTGTCTCCTACCAAGTAATAAGTGATATGTCAATAGGAAATGGCCTCAGGTTACACCAGGGGAGATTTAGATGGTGTATTAGGGAGAACTTTTTCACTGAGAAAGTTGTTAGACACTGGCATAGGCTGACCAGGGAGGTGGTGGAGTTACTATACCTGGAGATATTTAAAAGACATGTAGATGAAGTGCTGACATATCGTTTAGTGGTTGGCTTGGCAACGTGAGGTTAGTGGTTGGACTTGGTAATCTTAAAGGTCTTTTCCAACCAAAATTCTTCTAAGATTCTATGATTTCTCTTTTCTGAATGCCCATTAGCTGTTTCAGGCCATAAAGTCTAACACTTGTCAGAACTATTCTAAAATATTTGGCAACTATTTTTCATCAAATATATAAGAAATACTAGGACTTTGATACCAGCATGAGAGAGGAAAGTTTGAGTAGTACAGTTTTCTAACTTGATCAGACATGAATGGGACCTCACAAATGGAAGCAAGTGAGTAGTAAAAAGCTACACACTACAAAATGTGGAGTTAGGGCACAGGCCTCATTGCCAACTTCCCAGTGCTTACATTTCAAAGGACTTCAGCTTTATCTTAAAGGTTTCAGAAGTATGTCACTATCAGCAGACACCACTTATTTATAACATGTAAATGGATTTTCTATAGAAAATAGGAATAAGAAAGTTTAAAGTCAAGAAGAGATTAAGGGAAGTATTTTAAACTAGTGTATATAGGTGGGATGACGCCTAATCTAATGAAACGTCATAAA
This sequence comes from Urocolius indicus, assembly GCA_013401255.1. Classification (NCBI taxonomy): domain Eukaryota; kingdom Metazoa; phylum Chordata; class Aves; order Coliiformes; family Coliidae; genus Urocolius; species Urocolius indicus. The sequence continues at coordinate 324,696 of WBNH01000020.1, read as the reverse complement.
TAGAAAGCTGGGGGCAAGGGTATGACAACCCCTTCCCTGTTTTAGTTTTAAGCACCTCTTTCAGTGCTGTCATCAGTCATTCCCATCTACTGTGGTAGTCTGTGCTATTGCAGTCACTTACAACATAGCAAAATTGTGGTTCAATGCTTTCCCTTCAGAAGCAACAAATTAGCTATTGTTAGCCACGATATTAATAGTCTTTGGGGGAAAATAATGAATATTCTGATCTTCACCAGTGAACTTACTGCAGTTAATGGGAAAAAACCCCCATCTTCTCCCTCCCTGGCAATATTTTGATTCTAAAGCTGCAGAACCCCACTCCTTCATGCAGTTTTGCCTGGGATGTAACGAGTCTTTGCCTCTTCTGCAGAGATAAGTCACTCCAATAACATGGATGGGTCCATGGCCTTTAGTTATGTGTTTAGCTGTATATTTCTTACTTTGGAACATAATCACTCCATGTGGACTCCTCTAGAGATACTTCAGAATAAGAGTTCATTGCTTTGTCCTGATCAAGCACATGCAAGAAAAATGAGTAAAAACATTCAATTTCAATGATATTAAGGTGCTTTGAAGTGTGTGCCTTGTTAGCAGAGTTTTAGAACTTGTAAAACTCTGTAACTCTAATCATAAAATGTTTATTTAAAAAAAAGTTATATCTAACTTCAAATGTTTGATTTTCAGTGAAAAGGGCTTTTTTTTCCCTTTTTTTTTTTCACTTGCACAACTTTTACACTTGCATAACAGCACTGTGGTAGGTTGGCCTTGGCTAGCTGCTAGGTGTCCACCAAGCTGCTCTATCATCCCCTCTCCTCAACAGCACAAGGGAAGAAAATACAATGGAAAAGCTCAAGAGTTAAAGACAGGGAGATCACTTACCAGTTAGTCATGGGTAAGACACGGTTGACTTTGAGGAAATTAATCATTGTCTTTACCAACAGAGTAAGATTGTTAGAAATTCAACAAAACTAAAATCCCCTTCCTAGTTCTTCCCAGACTAAACTTCACTCCTAAATCTTTTACCTCATCCTCCTCCGTGCTGAAGGGGAATGAGGAACGGGAGTTGTGTTCAGTTCATAACACTTCATCTCTACTGCTCTTTCCTCCTCATGTTCTTCCCTGTACTAGTGTCTCCCACAGTATACAGTCCTCCACTAACTTCCCCAACATGGGTCTTTCCCATGGGCTGCAGTTCTTCAGAAAAAGCTCCAGTGTGTTGTTTCAGTTTTTTTTTTTTCCAAGGTGCACTCCTTCAGGAATGGGCTGGTAGTGTGTGGACTCCTTTTCATGGGCAAAAGTTCCTTCCAGAAAACCTGCTCCTATGTGAGCCCTCCACAGGGTGCAGTTTTCTTCAGGACATATCTGCCTGTTCCATTGTGGGGTTCTCCACAGGCTTCAGGTGGCTATTTGCTCCATAATGGAACTCCATGGACTGTAGGGAAGCATCCTGCATCACCAGAGTCTTCCCCTACTGCAGGGGAATCTCTGATGAGAGACCTGGAGCACCTCCTCCCCCTCGTTTTCTGACCTTGGTGTCTTCCAGGCTGTTTCTCTTACATTTTTGCCCTCCTCCTTCCAGCTGTGGCTCAGCAGTTTTACCTTTTCTTAAATTTGTTGTCACAGAGACCACCAACATTGCTGATGGGATGAGCTTTGGGGATTGTCAAGTCCAGAGCTGGATGGAACTGTCTGTTCAACTTGAGGTCAGCTCCCATTGTCTTCTCACAGACACTAATCCCTGCAGCCCCCCTGCTACCAAAACCTTGCCATGTAAACCTAGTACATAAAACTTACTTTCATATAATTTTATCAGATAAGAAATTAAGATACATCATATGATAATAAAGTCATAAATACTTTTATGATAAAACTGCGGAATTTTAACCTCCATTAAACCTTTGACATTTTATTTCATGAAATTGTTATATGATTATTAATGTCTGTAATGGCTATTTGCCATTTTCCTGCATTCTGACTAGTGCAAATTTATTTCTTTCCATAATTTTAATTGCTAGTTAGTGCAAAACATTGTGAAACCTAGAAGGTTATTTTATAGATCCACTGTTCACTTTGTGAAAGTGATTGGCATGGTTACGAGTGAGAAAGAGGAAATTGCTCTCCCAATATAGGGTGTTATCAAATGGCCATTTACAAGTTGTGGAAATACATGTTTTTGTTTCATATTCTAATGATAATAATGAATGATTATGGAGAAACTTTGATTCATTTCACAAGTACACAAATGTTAAGGGAATGAATATTCAGAAAATGTTTGATATATATATTATAAAAAACTATACTTGATGCTGGTCTTAATTTATTGAGTGATTTATTTCTCAGGTGTTGTAGTGTTTATATGCTCATGCATGAGGGAAAATGGAAAGAAGAGGTACTCGAATGAATTACAAGTGCTGTGTTCATCTTTACTGGTGATTCAAATAAATCAAGGGAATGCTTATTTGAGATACATGTTCATGTCATGTTATTGTGGACTTTCTAACTTACCAGGTGTGTTCACTTTGTTCTGGCACTAATAATTAAAATACCTCGGAAATTTTGGCTATAGAAACAAAGTACTGTAAGATAAGCTATTGAGTAGATACAGATATTAGATGTGGACTCCTATTGGCCATGGTTTTATTGCATAGAACCATATGGCCTATGGCAACATAAATCACTTTTGTTTATGTACAAACTACCTGGCAGTTAATATTAGGCAACAGAGCTCTCATGAGTAATTTTCATTCAGTGTCTAATATCCTGTGAGTTTCCAGCTTAGCTAAGTGTCATGCTAATATCCTCATCCAACCACAATAATTTCTTCGCATAACCAACTCAATGTTTCTTCTCCAGTCTAAATATAAATGACCCTCTCTCTCTGAGAAAAAAAGGTTATTGCATCATTAATTGTGTCTAGTAGTTGTTTATGTTGTTCTAGGACATTGAGCATACTATGCTTGCCAGAAGAGAACACAGAACAATACAGTAAGAAAGTCAAATCTGGAGTAAACAGGAAAATATTTAATCTTAGCTAGCTATTCTGAGGTTATTGTCCAGTGAACTCCATCTTGCCTGTAACACTCACTCAGGACGTAATATCCATTCATTAGACATCTGTCATACTGATAATGTTTAAAAAGAATTTTCTCTGGAACAGTGTTAGTAAGTGTCTCACTTGCCATGTAGTGTTACGATTGCTGCCCTTAGGTTTGCCCTAGTGGCAAAAATCAGGCGTCTGTCTGATGTTAAAAGTAAACAAGTTACTTTTTCTTTTAATCAAATTACGTGAGAGAGACATGGAAAGGTTAAAATTCCTGGTAGGCTTCTCTGACAACTAGGGTATCTAGTTGTCATGGTTTAGCAAGGAGCAGCTTTTGCTTGGTAACAGGGGGAGTGGGTTGCAGTGAAGACCTGGTAAAGAGTCCTCAGACTTTCTCCTGGCTCCTGGGTTCAGACTCATCTCCGGCCCGGCTGGGCCAATCTGGCACCTCTGTGATCACTATTTAAGGACGGGAATTTGAAGTGCTAGGCCGAGGTGTAAGAGTGGTGTGAGATGGAGGTGACCACATGGACCTCACAGTCAGAGAAGGAGGAAGGAAGATGCACCAGACCAGAGACCCCTCTGCATGCCGTGGTGAGAATGCAGGTTGTACCCCTGCAACCCGTGCACGGCAATTGGCAGGACTGAGAGCCAGCAGCAGCTCCGTGTGAGTGCGGCCGGACGGGAGAGAGACTGTGTGAGGCGGTGGCCATGGCACAGGCTGTGCTGGAGAGCCTGCAGGCTGCAGAGCAGTCCCACACGAGAGGCAGAGAGGAGCTACAGCCTTTGGGATAAATGCACGTTGGAGCAGCCCGTGCAGAGCTGCTGTGTGTGTGAGGTACCCCACAGATGTGCAGGGAGGACTGGTAAGGAGCCCACCTGCTCTGAGGAGAGACAAAAGGCAGAAGCTATCAGGAATAGACTGACTGAAATCCCCATTCCCTGCCCCCCTGAGCCGTTCACTGGGTGAGGAGATAAAGACACTGGGATCAAGTCTCTGAGCCCGAGAAGAGGGGAGGGATGGGGAGAAGGTTGTCTTAAAGGGCTGGTTGTACTCTTCATTATTGTACCACTCTGTGTTGTTTTGTGTTTGTTATGTTTTCAGATTTTATGGTTATGCTTTAGTTGGTGTTGGACTAAATTATTTTATTTTCTTCCCCAAGCAGTAGCCTGATCTGTTTAGTCCTGGACCTTAAGCAGCAATTAAGCCCTCCCTGCCCTTTGGCAATTCTCAGGTCTTTGATACTTGAGGGTAATCGTGGTCTTTTGTCCCTTGATGGACCTAAACTGTGACACCAGTACAGATAGAACATGCTGGAATTACTATTGACTCAAACTCAGACAGATGAATCTACTCATCTTTTCCAGGAGTCTGAAAAATTTGACAAATAGCCCCCTGCCCCCCACCCCCCCAAAAAAAAAACAGTGATCATCTTATTTGCCACAATTACTGAAGGATTCCTGAGAAACAACAGATGGGAGTGTTGTGCTCCCACAACATGGGGAGTTAAGCATAAATGTGATGGCTCTGAAGTTTTTTTCTGTTGTATCTCTTCAGACTCCAGCAGGAGCTGTGACAATATGCTAAAATTATACATAGAATCACAAGTATAAAACTGTTGAATTGCTTTTCAAGTCTATATTTTGCCCCTACTGGAAATAAATACAGATTAACTGTTAATATACTTTCAATTCTGTGTGGTAAAGTATGCTGTATAAAATATCATATTTCTTAAATATTTCCTTGTATTTTCTTGTTCTGGGCCTGAGATTTATGTGAAGATTTGGGTATGGTGTGGTTGACTGGTAATTATTAATTTCTGCTTTAAGTATAGTTGTGTTGGGTACTGTGTTAAAGGTGTGACAGAGACTTCTGATCCCCACCTCTCCTATCCTTGCCCTTTTCATTTATTTTTTCTAATTTTCACCATGTATGTGGTGTTGTGAGCTGGCGAATGGCTAATGACTGTATAAATGCCATGTTAAAAAAATGTACGTAAAACATTGCTGCATATAATGGCTTTTGACATCTGAGCAACAACTGATTAAATCTGTGATGCAGAACTAAGGTTAGTGATTCAATTATTTTATCCATGAATAACTAAAGCATTCATGTGATAGTTATTAATTTGAACTGAACCTAGACCTTAGGTTCAAAATTACACAATCAAATACTACAGTAAAAAACCCAAGTTGCCTGGAAGATGGTGGAAACCCATAGGAATCACACTTTCAAAGGGCATACATCAGGACTTCACAAACATCAATGGGTTACAAGGGCATCCTGCCCTTAAATATGAAACAACAGCTTTTTGCTGTTTAGTGTGTGCATGTATATGTGAGCATTTTTTTCACTGTCACATATTTATCTTTGTCTAGCTGGTCTGTTTCAATTCTTTGGCGTTTCAGCTGTATAAGGCTGTACCCTGTATGCAAGTCTATCTTGCAGATGCTTTTTTTGATTCTCTCTTCCAGAGCCTACAAAGTCAATGCCTTTCATTTCATACTCCTTCATGCTAGCTAGTTCCCCTGGATGCTTCTCTGTGCCCTTTTGACTTTCTTTTAGGACTGAGTGGTTCAGCTTGTTTCATCTTTTTTTCTGCTTCCCCAAGAGGCTTGGTTTCTTTTTTCTCTCTTACTACCTTTGTACTTATCAGCTCTAGTCCCCATGGCATTTGCTGCATCTGATAAGGCATTATTTCCATGTGGCTATTATATGTGTTTTGGAAACGTATCACCATAAAACACAGTAATGAACCTGAATGTTTCATGCTCTTTACACTGACAGTAGTTGGCTTCATGTTGTTTTCTAGTAAATTAAAACTGAAAATATTAACATATAAAACAAGTAAGTTGTAGTGTTTTTCCTTGGGCCAGGTTTTGGTAGTTAGGGAGGGTGCTACAGGGGTGGATTCTTTAAACAAAGAGCTACCAGAACCTTCCCCTATAGCTGACAGAGCTAATGCCAGTCAGTTCTAAGATGGACCCACAGCTGACTAAGGCCCAGCCAATTAGTGACTCAGGTAACACCTCTGTGATTAACATGTTTTTGAAGGGGAAGAAGCTTCTGGGCAGTTGCTAAAGGGTAGCAGCAACAGGGAGTGAGAATGTGAAAACATCTCCACAGACACCGAGGTCAGTGGAGAGAGAGGAGGAGGGTGCTTAGGCCCTGCAAGAAAGACTCCCCTGTGAGTTATGATGAGGACCATGGTGAGGCAGCCCATGGAGGCCACCAGGGAGCAGAGATACACTCGCAGCACATGGAGGACTCCATGCCAGTAGAACAGTAGATGCCTGAGGGTGGCTGTGAGTCTGTGGGAGGCCCTTGTTCGCTCAAGTTCCTGGCTGGACTTGGGAGTCTGTGGGGAGAGAAGAGCCCACGCCAGAGATCAGATTTGCTGTCAGGGCTTGTGAACCTGTCAGCAATCAGTACCTGAAGGACTGTTCTCTGTGTGGATGACCCACGCTGGGGCAGTGTGTGAAGAGCTGCCCCTGAGAGAGCAGTTCCTGAAGAACTGTAGCCCATGGGCAGGACTCAGGCAGGACTGTCTCCTGTGGGGAGGGTCTTCACAACTGCAGCAGTGGGAAGTGTGAGGAGGCCTCCTCCTGACAAGAAACAGCAGCAGCAAAGTCCCTCTGTAATGAGCTGACTGCAACCCCCATCCCCTGAGGTGCTGGCAGGGACAATGCAGGGACCTAGGAAGAAGGGAGGGGTAGGGGCAGGTGTTTTAAGATTTGGTTTTTATTCCTCATTTTCCCTACTCTGTTTTAATTGTTAATAAATCCAAACTTTTCTTCCCAAGTTGAGCCTGTTTTGCCTGTGCCGCTAAATGCTTGGATGATCTCCCTTCCTTATCTCCACTCACAAATCTCGTTATATTTCTCTCTCCTCTGTCTAGTTTAGAGGGGAGCGGGGGGGAGTGATAGAACAACTTTGTGGGCATCTGGCACCCAGACAGGGCTAAACCACCAAAAAAACCCCAGAAGATTAACAGGGTAACAGAATCAGCTGAATTGTACATCTGTATTCCTGATGTTGGCTAGATTAATTGAGTGGTGATTATAGGAAATTGTATATGCTGTTCATAAGTGTCAGAATTAGACCTTCTGTCTTTGAGTACAATAACAGCCTAGTGACATACCTGTTTTCCTTCTTTTATCTTACATATTCATCTTCAAAACAGCAGCTAGTACTTAGACAATGTGGACCAACTGTTACAGCCTTTTTACAATACATAGCCCATTTTCTGATATTTCTGTATTGATTGTTTTCCAGACCTTTTTACTGTGTATGAACTCTAGTCCTTTGTCTTACAAATAATCTTACAGTCTACTTGAAACACATGAAAACTTGAAAAGTTGTCAGACTCTAGTTGAAAATTACACTAATGATCACTGGGCATGCTTGCTTAGAAAAGGGAAGAGCTTCAATTCCTCCTGTATAGAGAGAGACTTACTCTAATTCAAGAGGATGCAGGAAATAACAGTTCTTTGTGCCTCTTGAAACAACCATATAGCCAGGAGTGAGAGTTATAGAAACCTGATGAAAAAGCAGTCAAGTGTATTCTACTGGGTGAGCTCACAGGTCAAAGATTAGTCTATAGAAAATTCGATTACGTGTTTTTTACTTTGTACTAGCACTAGTTTGGCCACATAGCCTGTGTGTTAGTGGAGGGACCATATTCAAGTCAGTTCTGGAGTGCAAATTCAGATTTAGGTACATCTGAAGGGAGTTTAATTTGTGAGCTTTGAGACTGCTCCAGGGTGAGAAATGAAGAGCATTAAATTAGCAAGATCAGGAGATTTACTTCAAAAGTACACTCCCAATCCAGACTAAAATGCTAATGTAGACATACCCTTAGACTCTTATATAAGATAGTCTGGGTTGTCGTGCTGGTGGCTAATTTCTGTGGGTCATAATACATACATTATGCATGAGATACTGATGGTTTGGATCTGAAGATATGTCTTTATCTCTGATTTGATACTATGAAGCAGAATGTGACTTTAATCCCAAGGGAAGCCTCAGAGCAACTTCAATGTCAATACTAAATAATAACAGTAAAACAATTTTTATATGAATTATTTAAATTACAGCATTGTAAATAAAATCCAGAATTTGAAAAATAGAATTACAAGTGGGTCTAGCCAATCATATATCAAGATTTGATGCTTATTCATCTGCTCAGGCAAATTGGAATTGGTGTTTTCATTCTTTTTAATAGTGGATAAAGATCCACCTTTCAAAGAACATCAATATAAATGGAGCAAGATGGCAGTCACATCCGAAAGCTTAATGCAGTTTTTGAATAGTAAGGAAATCTCCACTTTCTGCTTTATCTCTGGAAGTAACAAGAACCTTCTATTTCAATTCTGTTTAGATGTCACACATTTGCTCAGTTCAGAATTTTTACGTAGTAGAATTAACTTTATGAATGAATTTTTGCATTTGCCATTTTTTGTTTATATTCATATGGATGAAAAGATGAATCTTGGGAACCCACATATACCTAGAAAAGTAGCTCTTCACAGTTTTTTTCCATATTGTAAATTGTTGTAAGTCGTATTTTTTCAATATTTTACATGTTTACACAGTTCTGTTCTGAAAGCTCTGGATTAAGAAAAATTGTACTAATTTGAGTGATTGAAATGGAACTAGAAGACCAATGTATTAAAGTCTACAGTACAAATGTGTATATATAAGTACAACACATAATGCAACAAAGCATGTGATTGCTACTAAGTTGTCTTTGTACAGCATTACTCTCCAGAGAGTACATCTCACTGACATCAGAAACATCAGCACTGCAAAATGCAATTGCATTGTGCATTTTTATGACCATATTTGGCAAAATCTGTGATGAGTTATGGCTCCTATGAGAAAGGATTAGTTTCTATTTTTTATTATTTTGCTTTTATTTTTTCTTCCTAGTTCACTCTTTACCACTGCAGGGGACATATTTGTTTTGTGTGAGTGACTGAGGATAATTGTCTTTTTGGACAGTAGACCTAATTAATTTCTCACATTCAAACCATTTACAGTGTTTAGAAAAAATGGAATACAAGTAGACTACAGGTTATTGTTAGGAACAAGAACAAAGTATTTGCTGAGACAGGGCTTAATGTTGTGAAACAGAGTTATATTATATTGGCATTTTCCAATTCTTTCCTTGAATTTTTATTCTACAGACTCAACTTATTTTGCTGAATCCCCTATAGGAAGCCACAACTGGGGTTGTCCATTGAGCGTAAGATGAGATTGCAGACTTTTTAGTTTGAGTTGAACAATAGCACTTCAATGTAGCTTAGACAGGAATTATAAAAAGCAGAATCAGACAAAGCAATAGAAAACCCTCAGTTATACTATTACTATAGAATTTTATTTGATGCATGGTGACTCACAAGTCACTACTTTATTATTAGTCCCAGATAAAAAAAAAAAACCCAAAACATAAGCAAAATGATACCTCATTTGTTTAAATATATATGAGTATCTTCCAGATAGAATATCCCTAATTTAGCTTTATACAAATTTTACATTGTTTTTCTAGGGCAGACACCACTTGGTCAATAACTGCTTCGTGACCTTTCTAACCTTAACTCTAGGGAATATTTTGTTGCTATAATTTTCTAAGCAAACATATTTTCTATAATGATGANCAGTGGCACAAGCTGCCCAGGGAGTTTGTGGAGTCTCCTTCCTTGGAGATATTCAAGACCCGCCTGGACATGTTCCTATGCCGCCTGATGTATGGTGGACTTGCTTGTGCAGGAGGTTTGGACTAGCCATTAACTGATTTTTTTTTTCATGTGAGTGGAATAAAAAAGTATTTTGGGGCCTGTGAAGAATTCATTTTTTACCTTTCTTAGTTAAATGAGAGATTGAAGTGGCTTGTTTGATGAAAAACAATTCCATTCAATCTTCCTCCAACTCCATAAATATTAATCTTAAAAATTATTTTCAAAATCTTGTAATGAAAAAAAGTGAATTATTGTATTTAAAAAGTGCTAAAATTAACTACTTTCACTCTTTGTTCTATATGTCTATTTTGCTGAATGTATGGCGATTCTATAGGTGTTGTGATTTAACTCCAGTAAGGCAGCTAGCACCACACAGCTGATCACTCAGTGTTCCCCAGTTGGATGGGAGAGAGAATTGTAAGGGCAAAAGTGAGAAACTCATGGCCTGAGATAAAGACAGTTTTAAAAGGTAAAGCTATGCATGCAAGCAAGACAAAATAGTGAAATTATTCCCTACTTTCCGTGGGCAGGTGTTCAGCTGTCCCCAGGAAAGCAGGGCTCCAGCATATGTTAACAGATACTTGGGAAGACAAACACCATCAGTCTAAATGTCCTCCCTTTCCTCTTTATCTCCCTCCAATTTCTGTTGCTGAGCATGATGTCATATTGTGTGGGATATCCCTGGGGTCAGTTGCAGTCAGCTGTCCCATCTGTGTCCCCTCTCAGCCCCTCGTGCACTCTCAGCGCCCTCACTGCTGGAGTGGGGTGAGGAGCAGAAAAGGCCTTGACTCTGTGTAAGCACTCAGGTCTTTGTGGCTGTCCTCGTGTTTTTGCCTTTCTACAATTCAAATGTTGTGCAGAATACATAAAACACCTAAAACCACTATGTCTCGTTGCATCTGTGGCTCTGTCACTGTGGTCCAAGAGCTTCAGCAATAGAAGTAACTGATAGAACAGTATGTAACTCTCCTCCACTCTTGCATTAGAAGGCCATGAGCAGGCCAGCTTTAACTTAAAGATGTTGTATGTGGTGTAATGGGGCAAATGCCTGGTGGACAACCCCTTCCAAGCTCTCTCAATGGTGCAATTCAAGTGTATAGCATTTTCTGTGCCTGTGACACTCTAGAATTTATCTAGCAATCTGTGTGCTATCACATTCCTTGTCGGTGATAATAAAACCTGCCTTGCCTGTAGAGGATTTCCTAATGAAGCAGGGAAGGCAATACAAGCAAACCCTCTGTGCATTGGTGATCATTCAATAAATCACAACTATAAAAAGCAAGGAGGTAGCTTGATTTAAATATAGAAAATTGAAGACTTTTATTCTGCTGTCACTAGTGCAGTATTTCCATGTGCAAGCAAAGGACTCATGATGCTTCAAGTTGATAATTTAATGCTACCATTTAATGAATAATGTGATAGTATTGTACAAAACAGTGTAAACAGCCACAACATCAGGCAAATTGCTTCAGGCTGATATGATATACACATGCCAGACTTAATGAAATACTTTTTTCCCCCATTCTTAAACTTGATATATTTATGCATACATAGATATTTCCCTGTATTGTGCTTTTTGTGATATTTTAGTGAGGGTTTTTCTATGTTGTTTTCCTCGTTCCAACCTACTTCACAGAAGTACCTCAAAGTATCTCCATAAAGTTCCTCCTGAAGTCTTATGTGTGGAGGCAGAGGTCTTAAAATTCCTGGCACGATTTATACGACTTAAGCAAACCTGTTTCCAATACATCATCTGAGGGCTAGCTATGGCATTCACATCTTCCACTGGAATGGGAAGTCTTTTCTAAAGTCTGATGGACTATTCTGCACAGAGCAAGCAAAGCACAGTGTACAGATGCTACCATCATTTGCTTTTCTGTCAGTTCCATAGGAGACTGCTCTGACGAACGTGCAGAGATTTTTTCTTCAGACTTTCATGCCCACTAAAAACGAAGCAGAAGGATTACTAATGGCATTGCAATGTGATGAGAAGACCTTGGGAACATAAATTTATTTTTTTCTTTCTTTTGTTTTAATTAAAAAAATTAAAAGTCCCAAATGAATAGAGCAAGGTTGGTTCTGACAAGAGATTGTTCCTGGAGAGTGCTTCTTTTGAGTGCATTTTGAATCTTGAAACTTCCATCCTTACATTTTTCCTGAAAGGCAAGTAATAATGAAGGATTTTTGCATATGCTGTGTATTTTCCATTATTACATAAACTCTTGTCCTAGGAAATCTCTAAAAGACTCCAATGTGATGTCAGCAGAAATGGAGAACCTGCACAGTGTTAGGCTCTCAGTAATTTGTGTATTCATCTGAATGAAATATTTCTAAGGACACAGTTTACTCTCAGGTATATTGTCACCTTTTAGCTATGAGGTTGTTTTGAGCGTACTGCATAATTGCTTTGTAGAGCCTAGGAAAGTATGGCGAGGTTTAGAAAGCACATGGGTAATGCAGGCTGCCTTGTATTAGCTTTATATGCTACATGCTGCAAAAGAGCAGCAATGGAAATCACCTTTGTTTGTGACAACTTTTTCTTGAAATAAAATGACTAGAAGACACCAATGCACTCTGAAATAGCACAGGCCTAACACTCAGTCTGTTGGGTTTGGTTTATCCACATGGTTTGTCTGCGCCCTTGTTCTCCCTGGCAGATGCAGACAGACATTTTTTCAAGAGTGAAATTCTGCTTTGTAGTGATCTTTGTGAGACTTTAGGAACCATACGTTTTACCTAGTTTACTCATCAGAACAAGTGCTTATAAGGGCTTCTTCGAGGGATAATCCTCTCTGCCTGTTGGGATGCAAGTCTCAAGGAAAACAATGCAAAGGATCCAGAGAAGAGATTTCAAATCTTCTAATTGAGTTCAAAACTTCCAGCCTGCTAGGAGAGGAAAGAAGGGACATTGTCTGAAAATGCTTTAAAATATTTTATCTGTCATGAGGCATAACTTTTCTTCTGCTTAATAACAGCAGGACAGGTGAGATTTGTCTCTCATTGATGTTGGCAAGATCAACCCTCAAAAGCTTAAGTAACATTCTTCTTATCCTGGGCAGCTTTTTGAATGCATGCCACATCATTGTCACCTGCTGATTTGCAGAACTTGTTTTGTTGAAATGCTTCCTTTAGTAAAAAGGAACTTCCATTCCTAGCAATGGCCTAACCTGTAACTGTTTGCAGTTGATAGTGTTTATAGAAAAGGTTGAGAACTCCGAGAATGTTCTCATACATTTTCTGTAAGAGACAGATGAAAAAATTTGGTAGTTAAACAAATCTCAAGCTGTTTAAACTCATTTGAGCTAATGCCACCTGCCCCTCACCTCTGAGCTCATACATACATGTATATTTTGCTCACTTATATAGATCTAATGTTACATTTTTGCAGACTTATCTCTTGCAGAGCAGTATTCTAGTTCTGATAACACTTGAAATAAATTAAGGCTGTTCCCTTAGCAACTGCCAGCTGAATAACCTTAAAACGCACTGGGAATAAATAGAGTAACTAATATTTGCTGAATGTCTGGAGTTTGTGAAATATTCTTTTTCGTAAATCTAGTAAATGGGCTTCTGCTGAATAAAAGGTGGGTTTTAAAATGATGTGTTATTATTTTGATGTGCAGTGTAATTTGTTTACTTGGATTGGGATATCCTTCCACTTTGTGTCTGAGTATACTGAGAAAAATTCTGAAAGCCAATTTAATTTTTTCTCCTATTTATTTTTGATTTATGTTGGTTTTTAAAACAGCTCCTTATACCTGAAGCCATTCACTTTAGAGATAACTGCTTATATTATGCTTATATACTAGCCTCATTCTCTTTCCTCACTTTCTATTAATTTACATGAAAATTATATTTACATTGCTTGGAAGCCAGATCCAAAATACCACTATCTTTTTGAAGCATGGTAATTGGAACTGGGAACTCTTATTTGATTTCCAAGCTCTTTGGACATGTAGTGAATCTTACTCTATTGTCTGCACAAAAGCCTTTTAAAAATTAAACCTTGGTTTTGGTTCTTGTTTGACACTTGGGTAACAAAACTAAAAAATTATGAAACAGATCAGTCTAAAGGAGAGGTTTCCTCTGACTCCCAGACTGCTCGTCAGCTGGATATTGCTCGGCTTTCTGCCTCTTGGAAGGGAGATAAAGTCCATCTGTTGCTGTGTTCTAGTTAAATGTGGCCAAGGCAATGGTTGGCATGTTTCTTTCTCTGACACAAAATCCTGGTAAATTCTGATTGAAGGGAAAAATGGTCAAAATATCACGATGGAATGCAGTAGCTGCCACTAATTTATTTTTAGTATTAAACAACTTTTACAACATAAACGTGAGCTACAAAACGCTTGAAAACCATTACAGATAGGACTTCTTGGGAAACCTTTCTTGGATAGCTGAAAGACTGCAGAAAGGACAGTGATGGTAGTAAAACTAATGCCAGTAGTTATTATTCATTGATGTGTTTCATTCCCTGAAAATAGAGTAAGAAGAATAGTATGGTATGCTGATGCTTTAGAGTGGTAAAAGTTGGTATGTACCAAGCTGTTCTGAGTTTATTCTTGTGAAAGTAGGTACGAACCATTCAATTAGAACAGAGATGATGAGGCTACCTGTGCTCTAGTTCTCGTAGAATTTCAATCCCTGTCTCAGAACATTCTCAGAGGATGTCATGAGCAATGAGCTTTTATGGTAGAAAGATTTCTTAACATTTGGTTGTTTTTTCTCTCCTGAGTAATACAACTATTCACTATTATTTTTCCTCAAAAGTGTTAGATGATTTTTAAAATATATATGTATAGATATGCACATAGTGGAGCCAGGTGATCAATCATCTTGAAAATAAAGACCAAAAATATTAAAGTGAATCTGAGATTCTGGGAAACCCAGTGCAGAAGTGTAAGAACAGTTCACAGAGGGCTGAAAGTTTCATGCCTATATATTTTGCTTTATTGCAGTCTATATGTGGAGTATTACAAAACTGAGACCAGGATGAGACAGGCTCCCTGCCAGCTTAGAATGTAAATTGCTGTTTGAGAGGCCATCTCCTGGCAAAGAAAGCTAATAATCTGATGAGTCCAGATTTCCCTAAATGATATTAAATTGAGAATTTCACAACAATAAGTACTAGCATAATGTTGCTGGTGGGACTGAGTTATATGATATGAATGCAAGCAAAAGATGTTTTATAGAAACAGACTTAAGACAGTTAATTTATCACACTCTGAAAAGCTTTATCTTAATTAGGCTGCAATACTCACTACCAGTTAGAATCATTTTCAGTTATTAAAGGCAAAAGCAGAAAACATTTGTCGATTTGAATGGCAAAATTCAAAAGGAGAGCAATGCTCTCTTTAGGAAAGCACTGCTGCTGAATACCAACTGTACTGACTGTGTCCATAACAATCATCTGCACTACTGATCATTAACTTCACAATGAGCAACGGTGCTGATTTATTTAATGAACCTGCAGGTAATTGTTGTTTCTTTTACTAATTACATCAGGGAAATGAGACCTGTTAGCAATGAAATGGCTTGAAATGCTTAAGCAAACCTTTCTGAAGGGTAAAATGCCTGGCTATTTTTCTCTTACTTTCTGCCCTGGGATAAGTATTTTGTTATTCCCCTGTTGTCCTAATTAGTGAGAAACCTTTTTCCTCCCTTGAATACTGAACCTTGGACATATGTATATTTTAGTATTCTGGGAAATTCCCTTTCATAATTACAACACACTGCTTATAAAATGTAGAATAGTTCTATTTTCTTTACAAGGTAAAATTGTACAGGAAAACAGTTAAAGTCAGCCTTAAGTCCTGAAATTGTTGAAGCTGTTGAGCTGAAAGCTCAGCCTAGTAAAGTACAGCTCTGCTGTTCCTGCTGGTGAGGCAGGTCTGGTGAGACCTGCTGGGGTTCCCTTTCACCTCTGCATATGGAAACAGGGCTCTGGCAACCTTTTTTTTTTTGCTTACACAAGTTACAAATTGTCAAAATAGATGAGAATACTCTGGCTACTTAATCTCAACTTTCTGAGAACAGTTCTTAATATTTGATCCAGAATTTCCTGCATGGATACCTTAACTTCTGGCTGTATCTCAATGCTTACTGGAAGTCAAGCTTCTTCTCTCTGTGGAGAGAGATAGCAATTGTTCTAATGTTTATAGTTGCTCTTGGAAATGTGTATCTTGCTAGCAATTTAATTTTGTTTAGCTTCAGCTTCCAATCACTGAATCTTTTTACGTTCTTGCCTGTTTTTTCTAACATCACAAATTTAATTTGCTCTCAAATCCCATTGTGATTTGCCTACTGAAGAGGCAATGAGCATACAACCCATTTTTAACTCATCCTTGTTCAGGCATTAGTTACTGTGAGGACAGGCTTTTCTGTTATAGAGGCTATACCAAAAATTCATTAGGCCGAAGAGATGTGACATAATTGCCAGGGAGAGGAATGACTGCCAGATGAAATTCTTAGATTGTATGGGGTACCAGTTTCAGTTTCTGCTATCTCAAATACTTGACTTAATTGATTGTTGATTATTGGCAGGACCTAGCATAAGGACTTAATTCTTCCTATCTGGTCTATTAGCATTGAGAGTCATGCAATAATAGCTTGATTCCCCTGTAAAAATGTGTTATGATGCCAGCCCGTTCTGCCTAGATGATCAGAAGGGAAAAAAGTCTTTGCAAAAATAAATCTCATGCCTTCAAATTGTTAACTTCTCAGAATCACAGAATCGTAGGGGTTGGAAGGGACCTTTAGAGATCATCTAGTCCAACTCTCCACTAAAGCAGGTTCATCTCTATCACGTCACACAGGAACGTGTCCAGGCATCCAGATGGGTTTGGAAACCTCCAGAGAAGGAGATTCCTCACCCTCCCTGGGCAGCCTGTGCCAAGGCTCCCTCACCTTCACAGGAAGAAGTTTCTCCTCATGTTCAGTGGATCTTGCAAAGATAAGGAAACCCACAAGCAAAAGGTGGAAATACAAGATTCAGAATATGTGAGGGGAGAGAAAATCAATAGAGTAAATTTCCAAAAGGTGTCTAAGTTCAGTTACCATCCATATCAGGGCAAATGGCAGGATCCTACTTTCTGAGTAAGTGTCTTGTGATAAAGACCATATCCCCAGATGTCACTGTGACACAGCTTCAAAGCCAAACCACAAAAAAATGTCCAAGCACTTATTTTCTAACTGCAACATTTTATTTTAAAATAGGATCATTGTTGAATCTAGTTTACTTTGAGCTGTGAATTGACTTAACTGAAAATTTTAAAGAGTTATGTTTTCAAAAACCCTTGTTTTTATACTGTATTTTTTTTAACTTGAAAAGTAATTGCAGCAGAAAGGAAAGATTTAAATAAGCATAGAGCTGTGGAATTTCAAAATTGAAAAAATGTCGGACCGTACATCTAAATTTAACAGTATGAGACTGGCATGACACATTTCAAGGCATCTAAGATCTAACGATTTTAGCATCAGGTTCTGAGATGAATATCAATGACTCAGCAATACTTGTGGTAATGAATAAATGTACATTAGACTTTAAATCTAAAACTCTCAGACTGCATTACAATGAAATATTAAATCTTTTGCAAAAGTGATACACACAAAATGGTCTACTTTTAAGTAGACCATTATTTAATAGGTTAACATTGTCTCTGGCCTACCTAAGAAGAGAATTTCATCCTGATATCTTAGAGTCTTACAAGGTAAAATACTATTTTATGTCAACTATGCTATAGTCACATTTCGCTACTTTCCAGATAAGATGCTATTTTTTTCCCCTGATTTTCATGACAGAGGAGTGTTTTCACATTCTGCTGTTACTGCCTGGAAATATTTCCTTTCCCCATCCTCTGCCCTTGTGTGTGTTCTTGTGGGAAATATTATTATAACAGTTCTCTCCTCTCATAGAGGAACAGCTGAAGGTAAGCTCATCTGACTTCCTACACGCTTGAGTAAGCCACTATGATGCCTACACGACAACACACATAGCTTGCGGAATAAGCAGGAAGAACTAAAGATGTAGGTGCTGTGGTGGTTAAACGCTGCCTGACTGGATGTCAGGTGCCCACAAAATCATTTTTTTGCTCCCCTTCCTAAACTGGACAGGGGACAGAGAAATATAACAAGAGGTTCATGAGTTGAAATAAGGACAGCATTTAGTGTCACAGGCAAAACAGGCTCAACTTGGGAAGAAAAGATTTGATTTATTAACAATCAAAACAGAGTAGGGAAAATGAGAAATAAAAACCAAATCTTAAAACACCTGCCCCTACCCCTCCCTTCTTTCTGGGTCTCTACTTTGTCCCTGCCAGCAGCGCAGGGAATGAGGGATGCAGTCAGTTCATTACAGACGGACTTTGCTGCTGCTGCTTCTCAGGGGGAGGGCCTCCTCACACTTCCCACTGCTACAGTGTGGGGACCAATGTGGGTCCTTCCCATGGACAAACACTTTGTTATGAACTGCTCCAGCACAGAGCCTCCCAGGGAGGCAGCTCGTCACACCCTGCCCCAACATGGGTCATACACCAGGAGAACAGTTCTTCAGGTTCTGACTGTTCCAGCCTGAGTCCCTCCCAGGATCTCAAGTCCTGACAACAAACCTGCTCTAACATGGGCTCCTCTCTCCCCCCAAACTCCCAGGTCCTGCCAGGAACCTGCTCCAGGGTGAGCTTCCCACAGAGTCACAGCCTCCTTCAGGCATCCACCTACTCCGGCATGGGGTCCTCCACAGGCTGCGAGTGGATCTCTGCTCCCCAGTGGCCTCCATGGACTGCAGGGGCACAGCTACCTCACCATGGTCTTCATCAGTCTTTCAGGGCCTAAGCACCCTCCTCCTCCTTCTCCACTGACTTTGGCGTCTATGGAGATGTTTTCACATTCTCACTCCTTGTTGCTGCTGCAGTTCAACAACTGCACAGCAACTTCTTCCCCTTTTCAAATATGTTATTCACAGACGCATTACCTCAGTCACTAATTGGCCAGGCCTTGTTCAGCTGAGGGTCCATCTTTAACTAACTAGCATTAGCCCTGTCAGCTATAGGGAAAGTTTCTGGCAGCTCTTTTTTTAAAGAAGTCACCCCTGTAGGCCCTCACTACCAAAACCTGGCCCCACAAAACCACTACAGATGTGGATGTAGGGCAGTGATCTCATTGCAGTTACTGAGACATTGTGGGAGAACTTGCATGAATGAAGTAGAAACATGAATAGTTACTATTTTGGAATTACAGGTCAAAAAGTCATGATGGTAGAGTTCCTCTTTTTGTGAGAGAGCAACAGGAACGTATTGAGTTCTGCCTAGGAGTGGGAAAAGTGCAGATTGAAAGTTTATGGGTGAAGATTAAAGGGCAGGGTAATGGGGATGGGAGTTTAATACAGGCCACCTGATTAGGAAGAGGAAGCTGATGAGACCTTCTACAAACATGTGAAAGTGGCCTCAAGATCACAATCCTTGGTCATCATGAGGGACTTCAATCACCCTGCAATTTGTTGTCAAAGTCACAGAGCTAAGCACACACAAGTCCAGGAGGTCTTTTCAATGCATTGAAAACAACTTTCTGACACAGATGGTTGAGGAGCCAACAAGGTGAGGAATGCTGCTGGACCTTGTATTGACCAATAAAGGATGTCTGGCCAGGGATANGGAGTTTAATACAGGCCACCTGATTAGGAAGAGGAAGCTGATGAGACCTTCTACAAACATGTGAAAGTGGCCTCAAGATCACAATCCTTGGTCATCATGAGGGACTTCAACCACCCTGCAATTTGTTGTCAAAGTCACAGAGCTAAGCACACACAAGTCCAGGAGGTCTTTTCAATGCATTGAAAACAACTTTCTGACACAGATGGTTGAGGAGCCAACAAGGTGAGGAATGCTGCTGGACCTTATATTGACCAATAAAGGATGTCTGGCCAGGGATATGAAGGTTGGAGGCAGCTTTGGCTGCAATGACCATGAGATGGCGGAATTTAAGATCCTGTGTGGAAGAAGCAGGGCACCAAGCAGCATTCCAACCCTGGACTGCAGGAGAGCTGACTTTGGCCTCTTCAAGGACCTCCTTTGAGGAGTGTCATGGGCTAAGGTTCTAAAAGATAGGGGTGCCCAAAAAAGCTGGTTAATTTTCAAGTGCCACTTCTTCCATGCCGAAGATCAGTGTATCCCCACAAGAAGAAAATCAGGAAAAGGAGGTAAGAGACCTGCATGGATGACTGGGGGGCTTCTGAAACTACTCAAATGGTAAAAGGTAGTCTACAGAATGTGGAAAAAGAGATTGGGTGCTTGGGAAGAGTATAGGAATGTCATCAGAGTATGATGCATGAAACAGGGAGGGCTAAAGCCCTCTTGGAATTAAGTCAGCAAAGGATGTAAAGGAGAATAAGAAGGGCTTCTTCAAGTACATCCACTGCAAAAGGAAGACTAGGGAGAATGTGAGCCTACTGCTGAGTGAAGACATTTCTCTTATGAGGAAAGGCTGTGAAGCTCAGAGCTGTTTACCCTGGAGAAGACTGAGGGAGGACCTTATCAACAATTATAAATAATTAAAAGACCTGGACACATTCCTAAGTGACCTGATCAAAATGAACTTGCTTTAGCAGTGGGTTGGACTGGATGATCTCTAAAGGTCTCTTCCAACCCCTGCTATTCTATGATTGTGATTATGTATGACTGTCTCCCAACCTTGAGCTGGTCACTTCATTCAAGGGGAAGAAATAAGCTGTTCTTCCTCTGATACTCATTTAGAAATAGAGAGCTATACCAACCAAGGACATCCCAGCATGAATTTCTTATGATCTTTCACAAATTTACAATCTATTGTGTTTCATATGGCAAGTATAATTTCTATAATCCATACCTTCTTCATGTGCCAGCAGAATTTGATGTTACAGAAAGATACATGTTCAAAAGAAAGGTGGAAAGGTACCAAAAAAATGAAATAAATCCTTGTGTGGTCAATTCCCATGTTTCTGCCTTAAGCAGAATAATTTTTTTCTCATAAGCAGAGGTAACTCCCTTCCTTCTCTTAAACTTCCCAACATAAAACAAAGCAGTATAACTTGAACAATTAGGAGTTAATTTTTTTTTAAAGGAAATTAATTTTATCCCAATATGTAAAACTAGAAAATTATCCTCTTGAATTGATTTTATATGCTAGAAGTCTGTTTGCTATTACCTGTGCCTTCGCAACTAGTTATAGGATGTATACACAGGATCTTTGCAAGGTCAATGTGAATGATGCTGTAAGACAGAAAATCTAACATTTTCTTCTGTGTGAAAAATGATCTCTGCCTAAAATGGGTTCATTGTTACTTAGAATTGGTCTTTACTTGAAAATTTTACTAAGCTCACTGACATTTCCTTTGAAGTAGAACTGTTTTTCAAGTTAATAACACAATGCAGTGATACACAAATCAGAGCTTATTTTACATATCTTTTTGAATATTTCACTTTTCCTATAGAATTGCCTCTCTATACCTGGAGTGCACTTATAATAGTTATTCTTATAAATGCTGCAGAGGATATTGCCTTATAACTTTTGTCACATTGAGCAAAATCATTAATATTTTACAAGGATTATACCATTAAAAACATACTTTCATGGAATGAAAAGATTATGAAAATGAAATGTCACACACTGTGACTTTGCCTTTAAGATCCTAGTCGTTTACACAGCACTCTGGAATGGTGGTATAAAAGAGAATAGTCTTTCTTTTTGATAGGTTTCATTCAGGAGCCAGAGTTTCACATTTCATGCAGAATGTTATATATGGAAATCACTTAGAAAAGGTCACCATCTATCATAGTCACTTCTTGCTTAATTAGGCGGTGTAGTATCATGCATTAAGCAATGCTGTTTTAGAGAAATGTAAGGAAATATAAGAAATCCTAGGGATGACGTCAACTGAAATTTACTTAAGAACATCGGACTCGTGCACATGCCTGCATGTGTGTTTGACAATGAATGCAAATTGTATATGTGACACAGAAAAAGAAATTTTCAACTCCTACTTCTTTACTTCTGTAAAATATGAGTGAACCCTCAGGCTGAAATATAGACACCAGAAAACTGAATAGCTAATTTCTTTTAGCTAGAATGTGTCCAGTCTAACTGAAAAATACAATAGCAAATATACACAGTTGAACTTGAGTACCGGAGAGAAGCATCAGTCTGAAGATGTGAAACAACATCATTACTGAGTATTGGAGCAAAGAAATGATTGTGGCTTAATGTTTCAGTCAATGAATGCTACAGGTTCATACAAGACAAGGACAAATGAAGCCACAAGCATTTTACTCTTTTCTGCAACTTCACTTTGGAAAATTTGTTTGACCTGAAACGTGAGAAATTATTCAGAAAATTGCATAGAATATTTTTGGGAAACCTGTAGAGAAATTATTATTTTTTTTTCTAGTGGAATATTGTTTTTCTTTTAACCTTGGAGGTTAATAATTTTTAGTTTTTTCTTTGCTTTCATTCTCTTTTCAAACTATTGGATTTTATACATAACTGTGTAGGCATCCTAAAGTCAGTTTTATGTGATGTTGCAATACAGTCTATTTTTTTAAATGTAATTGCAGATGTTTACCACTATGGGAAGGCCACTTTGGAAGACCATATTATGACTAATTGATTTGTCAGAAGGAATATTCTGGTATGTAGCCTTTCCTTTGGCTTTGTCTTTGTTATACTGACTTTCCCTTTTCAGGCAACTATCTCACTGGTGGATTCTTCTGCTGAGCAGCTATGGTTAACTCTTCTATTTCTGCCTCTGCAGAGTTCCTTACAAGTGTTCAAGTTCAAAAGCATCATTTAGGCGAAAGATTAAAATTGCAGAATTAATTTTAAACTTAAACCTGGTTCATTTTTTTGTAGTTTCAGGTCTTTAAAATATATTAACATTTCAAATATAATGAATGCCATTGTGTCTGTGCATGGAGGATTTTTTGTTCACTGGTGGCTTTCCACAGGTTTGGACATGTTCATAAATATGACTATGTGAGGAGTAGTGTAACACACCTCTTTTGCATGTCTGCATAATGTAAACGTGAATATATTTGGGTTGCACATGAAGCATCCTGAGGTATTCTGAGTGGACATTTGGGAAAGCTGCTGTTCAGACAACACATCTGAAGCTATTTCCCAGAGGTGTGCTGAAGGTAGAGCCTTCTAAGATATTATGAATTATGAAAATGGAACCCTTCAAAACAGATTCAGTATTCACAAGCCTTTGAAGTCCACATCTACAGTGGCCTTTAGAGTGGGTTGGGAGTATTTTATTCCCAAAGCAGGTCATGTATGGCTATGCAGGAGCTATACAACTCAAATGGAAGCAGTTGCTCCTTAGCAGTTGCTCAGGTTAGTATTGTAATTGAGAGTAAGCATGAAGGTCAAAGTTTTGTCTTCAGTTAGTTCAGGATCACTAGGGAGTGAAGAAGTTTTCACCCTTCAGGCATAGACAAGGCTATGAAGAGAGGAAGCCTTTTATTGGCATCTCCTTCTTATGATCAACAGTTTAGTGTGAGATGTACATGCAACAAAGGAGAGTTTGCTGGCAAAATCTTGTAGGAGTTCTGTGTGCCTTTCATTAATATTTAATAATGAAAAAATGGCCAAGAAACATTTAAAGTTCACTAGATAGATAAGAAATATAAGTTAATTTCTCCTTTGCTGAATTTTTTTCTTCAATTACTATTATACAGTTTCTGAAATGTAAAATTATGTATTTTGGAAGAGTGGGGCTTTTAAAGTTTCTTTCACCACACTTTCCTGCATTCATTTGTCGCTCTTGATTCCACCATATTTGTGAGATCCTAGTTTTTTCTCTGGGCTCCTTGAATTGACAATTTGCATTTATATTTAGGTGCTGCTGTGGAGACAGCCCAGTTTTGGAAAACACTGAATGCGAGATTTTTATTTATATAGAATAATTCCTGGGATTAATAGCTCAGTGCCTGAAATTAATAGCTCTGCCTTAGGAGCAGAAAGAGTAGTTCAAGCATCTTTGTTTGGTGTGGGGTTTTTTAGCCTTTTTTCATTTGTTCTAGTTTGAGAGGTTATTTCTCTCCCTCCTGAACCTCACTGTACCTTTCCAGAAACCGGTTCCTGCAAATGTATATGGTAAATTGATTATATTAGTGTAGTGGTTTTGGCCTGGGCCAGGCTTTTTCAGTAGCAGGGGAGCTAAAGGAGTGGCTTCTTTAAAAAAAGAGTTGCCAGAAGCTTCCCCTGTAGCTGACAGGGTTAGGGCCAGTAAGTTTTAAGCTGGACCCTGCACCTGACCCAGGCCTGGCCAATTAGTGGTAGAGGTAACGCCTCTGTGAATAACATATTTGAGCAGAAGTTGTTGAGCAGGGGCAGAACTGCAGCAGCAACAGGGAGAGAGAA
>WBNH01000020.1:277366-300326 GCA_013401255.1 Urocolius indicus | reverse complement strand
TGTGAGGAGGCCTCCCCCTGAGAAGCAGCAGCGGCAAAGTCCATCTGTAATGAACTGACTGCAACCCCCATTCCTCATCCCCTGCGCCGCTGGGGGGGAAGGAAAGGGAGTCCCGGGAAGTGGAGGGATGGGGGGAGGTGTTTTAAGACAGTTTTATTTCTCGTCTCCCTGCTTTTATTGTCTCTTTAATAAATCAAACCTTTTTCTCTCTAAGTTGAGTCTGTTTTGCCTGTGACGCTAATTACCGAGTGATCTCTCCGTCCTTATCTCAACTCACAAGCAGTTTGTTATATTCCTCTCTCTCTCTCCTGTCCAGCTTAGGAGGGGGAGTGATATTATGACTGGGTGGACGTCGGGCTAAAACACCACAATTAGTTGCTTGTTTTTCCTTATCATTTAATTCAAATTTTTCATATTAACTTCAGAATTTAAATAGAATTTATTTGCAACTCAACTTTTTTCCACTGACATGAACCCATACAGATGCAAGACTGAAGAAACACTTCTATTGACCCAATTGGGGATGGTAACCCAAGATCCTGTAGTTCAGGAGAAGCCTTGTCCATAGTTCAACCAATTCTGCAACAGGCATGGCAGCTTCCTGCAAAGCCTCCTGGATTTATTTTGTGTCTGAAGGATATTTTGTCTAATATTGAAGAAATTAACACATTAAAACTGTGACCAATATAGTAAAGCACAGTCCCAATTGGAACTGAAGGAACTATGAAGAATAGCACAACTGCCTGTTTTTCAGATGTAGTTATTCTGCTCTCTGTTAATAGCATTTCAAATTACCTCAAGTGTATTTAAAATCTCATCCAGTGTTTTAATCTGGGAGATCATGGATGTGTTTAATATCTGGATGTCTCTCTACACCAATTTGTTGAAGTATACAGTGGCTCTAAATCTTTCAGTGCTGAGCACACAGCCGCCAAAGTCACTAGGCTGCTTAACTGTGAGTCAGCAACTGAGGCTAGTTTAACTCAGCTATAATGCTTGGAGCATCTGGGACCACTAAAAATAAATTTGTTTATTTTTACTGGAATGAAATAAAAAAATGGTTTTTTTGTGGAAACACCCACAACTGTTTGAAAAATACGATTCATTTTCTTATAAACAGAAATGTGAAAGTCTAAAATGAAAATATCAGTCATCAGATCTAGAAAGATGTCTTCCTATTTAAATAAGCTGCAAATCCAGTGCAAAGCACACCAAGACTGGTATCAATCCTTAAAAAATATTAGTGAGAGCCGAATGCCAAATAGCTTCCCAGGAGGCACGTTATGCTAATCACTATGGCAATCAGTTATTTATCATTCTTACATGTATTTTCCATTTACGCTAACAGAGTGGTTGATTGGATTTTGTTCATTAAATGGGCAGAGTCAAAACTGGTCTTATAAACTGCTGTTCAAGTTAATTAGTGAGTATATGTGTACTCAGAAGCAGAAAACTGAGTTTTAAAATTATAACCTACATCAGTCAGACATCTTTTCTAAATTATACCAAAATTATTCCACTTAGTCTATTCAGCATAAAAGTAAAAATGCTGCATTTTCATTTCCCCTGTTCTCTGATGGTCTGGCAGTAAATGTGGTACTGTTACTCAAAAAAGACTAAGAACAGCTACTTGCTTTTGCTCTGCTGTCTCATATAAAAGTGTGCTAGGCTAGGCTCTGTATCTAGCTTAGGAAATGGTGCAAGGATATGAAAATCCTTAGTAGAGTTTTGTGTGTGTTCTTTTTATATTCTTTGATTAGTTTTTAGGAGATAACAAAGATGGCCCACAAGCACTGCCGTTTAGGTTACAAACTAAACACTAATAAAACAATAACAATAACAATTTAAAGGCAATCAGTGGTGGAAATGCTGGACTTTGGCTATGGAGATCCAGTTTCAGGTTCTACCTTTTGTGTCCCTGTGGGTTCATTGTCCTGAGTACACTCAAAAGTTTCCCATGCATATTTGTGACTGTCCCTTAGTAAAAGAGAGGCAGACATGCTCTTTCTTTTGTCTGCTTTAAAGAATTTAGAGCACTAGCTCAGAACATATTTCAAATGCATTTTCTTTCTAACTTTTCTCACGTCTGAGATTTGTTTGCTCTGGCCCTGGGTATAGGGGTTATTCTGAAACAGCAGCTTCTAAGTATTGTAACTTTCTGTGTGAATAGTTCAATATTTATTGGACAAATAAAGCAGGACTTTTCACTTTGAATTAGAAGCACTTGGATTCCAGTTTCCAAAGAGAAAGAAGAGAAGGTTTGGGAATCAGTCTTTTACAGACTTTGTAAGTGCTTTGTTCATTGCATGAGAGAGAACGACGGGAAACAAATTTGGGGTGTGATAGCTCTATATCTATTGCCCACTTGACCAGGATTCCTGCCTCTCCCTGGGTGGTAGATGTTCTAGATAATACCCTTGATCATTTTAGTTCTCTTCCTCTGCTATTTCTGTTATGTCTTTTTTAAGCTGTGGAAACCTCAAGTGCATATGGTAGCAGTACTGTGATAAAACTGTGATTTTTTTTTTTTTACTGCAGAAAAGTGTTGTTTTATCTTGCTTTTGATAACCTTCTTGATGACACCCAATTTTACATTCCAGCAGATGCTATGTGGTGACCCATGGGTTTCTGACTCCTTTTGAGGTTATTCCAGGTCCCCTTTCCTGAGTTTTTACCTGTCAGTTCAACAATCAACATGAGGTTAGCACAGATCAGATTTTCTTTGCCTCACATTTATTGGCATTGAAACATAGTTGCTGCTGTTTTCCTCCTTCAGTCTCTTTTTTTGTAGTCCTTCTGGAGTGCTTCATCTGCCATTTAATTACCCGAAAGATCTTAGTATCAACATAGCTTTGAGATTTAGGTGTCCAAAGAAGATATAAGATGACCAGACATCTCTCACCTTACTTCTTATCTCTGTAAAACTGACAGCGTCAACCACATAAGAGTCAGAAAGCTTATTCCTCTTTTCCTGGCTGGTATTTCTGCTTTATAGCATCTTGCCAAGAGCCTCATGGAAAGTTATGGCACAACAGATCCTGCTCTACTTGTTAATAAAATTCAACAAATTAAGATGGGGATTCAGACCTTCTCCATCACCCATCATCTGAATGGAGAGAGTTATTTGAGTCATGTATTTTCATTTTTGGTTTGCCTACTGTCTTTTGTGGCTTTTTTTCCCCTCTATTTTTCTCGCTTTTTATAGATGCTTGCAGCATCTTAACAGCTATACTATTTGACTAGAAGTAAGATCAAGTTCAGCAGCCATTTAAGAACAGAAATGACTCACTAGCTCACTATACTTCATGAAACTAAATATTTTGTTGGTGGATGGGATAATTGTGGAAGTAGCCATGCCTTGAGCAGAGTACCTTTGCCAATATACTCTCATGAAGAGGTATAAGATGCTGAAGATCTCTTCTGCTGAAGGACTTTCAGTATTGTAGCCCTTAGTAAATCAGAAACTTTCAGGAAATGTTTGTGTTTAATAAAAAATATACAAAAGGAAAGACTCTACCATTCTGAAAAGCAAACTTGCAGCGATCCAGCCATATTCAAGCCATTTACGATACATAAATCTGATGAAATTGTTGCCACCACAAGACTATTTCTCTTGATGCAATAAAGCATTCAGTCAGCAACCTGACAGCTTTATTCCCTGCATTGAATGGCCAAAGGTTTTGTGAAGAGCATTAAACACTGATATTTTCTGCCATGAGCACCCTGGGTATGGGATTATCTTCTGTTCCCCTGAGAAAGTTAGAAAGTGGTGTTGGATAGCAACCCAACACAGTTGGAAACCTAACTTAATGTTTCAAATAATATAGTTCAATAATTCTCAGATGGGGAAGAATCCTCCTTCTCCTGCATGTTTGGATGGGAAAAGGCTTATCCTTTCAGGTGAATTCTTGGAAGGCACACACTGCTAGGTCAAGATGCTGAGTGAACTCCAGGCCATCCTCATGCCTACAGATTTCCTCCTCCTCCTTTTGTTTCTCCTCTCCTCTGACTCAATACACATA
Organism: Urocolius indicus; assembly: GCA_013401255.1. NCBI lineage: Eukaryota > Metazoa > Chordata > Aves > Coliiformes > Coliidae > Urocolius > Urocolius indicus. Next base: position 296,304 of record WBNH01000020.1, on the reverse strand, counting down.
TACACTTTTGCACTCTGTTGCAGAATAGGGCAGAAGGAGGAAGAAGGTGCTGCTCAGGGACTTGTAGGCCAAAGTGAAGTCCTACTTTTTAGTCTCTGTGATGGGGCCAAGAGAGACACTCGGCATATTGTGGGTGATTTGGTTGAACAGAGGCTTCTCAGTCAGTCAGTCAATCAGTCAGTTACTCCAATGATGAAGTTTTAATGGAATATCAGAAGGACTACCCTGTTTTACTAGCCTATCTTAAAGGTCCCTTTTGTAGGGAATAAGAGATGATGTCATTATAAAATGGAAAGACTTGCTCTGTGAGGCCTGAGAGCAATGCAGTTTAGAATAAAATTGTCCTCACTAAAGCTTTGACCCAGATATGCGTCAAATACTTTCAGTATCATTTTATTCACATATTTTCTATTACTGAAAGGAAATTGATGCAATTTCGCATCTTATTTTCTGTACAAAAATCAAAACATATTGAATACCCTTATTTGTGTTTAACATGTATAGTGCCTGCTTTTTCTGTTCATCTTGATAGCAGTATCTTTTAAAAAGATTCTTTTTGAGCTTTAAAGTGAAAAAAAAACCCAAACAAAACAACTCTCCAAACATGAAGGTATTTTTCTCTAGCCAGGTGTGTCTATTTCATCATAATAAAAGATGAACAAAAAGGCATTACAGTTGCTTGTGATGGTAGGATTCTTGTACAAGCTGGGGTGATTAGTTAATTGTCTGACAGCAGAGAAAGAGCACAGGAAGGAAAACTATCTGCTCATCTAAACATCTGTACCAGTTGGCTTAAGCAGCTGTTGCTTGTAATAAGTAATGCGAATATTGAAATTACTGGAGTACACTTTTCCATAGATTTTTCTTATAGGCTTGTGAGTCTTTTATATACATATGTATACACACATACACTACCATTGTAATCTTATTTGTATTATTATAATGATGGACCACAAGAAAAGCAAATTCAATGCTCAGGTTTGTCTTTACTGGAATGAAGAGAGAGGTCTTAGAGCAAACTCAGGACCTGTATTTTTGGAAGCAGCCTATGTGTTGGCATGCTTCAGGACATTGTTTGTAATAGCCTAAAGCCAACTGTCCTATAGCAATAAACTGCTCTTCATTTTCTCTTATCCCTGACATTGTTTTGCTCAAGAGCACAGGAGGTAATTAAGAAGGAAAATGTCTTTGATCTTCAGAGGATCTGGGATGATGGCCATAAAAGGACAAGAGTAGATTGCAGTTCGGTAGAAGTTCTGATAGGATATGGATTTTCAATATGCACAGTCTCCATGTCAGCAAAATCAGGTCATTAAAGTTTCTATGACATTCATAACTAATTTAATGGAAGTGCTGATATAATATGCTATTTAAGCCATACGCATTTTGTAATTGAAGTCTCAGTTCAAATGGTGACTGTGGCAATCTATATTTATTTCCAAAATGGGCTTTTTGACTTCATTCTATGCCGCAAAGTCATATATCCCTATAAATATGTATTTCATAAAGAAATGATTGGAGATGATTAAAAACTCAAAATTATCAAAAAAAGAAAAAATTATTTCCTGTAATTGGGTCATCCATTATTACATTTTCCCTTCAAAAGGATATGTGTATTTTTTGAAAGCTTTTTTGTTGTGATTTACCACAAAAAGTACTTAGAATATAAGACAAAACAACTAAACTTTTCAATTGAACATGAAATGGCTACACTGTGTTTTTGTGCCTGCACAGCCATGGGTATTGTGAGACTTGAAAGAACATTATACATGCTAGAAAAATCCCAGAAACTGTATAATACTTCTATATAGAGATGATTGCCCTTAGTGGCTTCCTGATAAAACACTTCTTTTTGTGATTATCTTTTTTCAATGAAGAAAGCTTTTGGCTCTGAATCTAATCTACAGACTTATTTTACAATTTTTGTTAGGTATAGTTTTCCTGTTGAGATTTCCAACCTTCTTGCACCTTTCAGATATTTAATTATAAAAATAATATCTGCCCAGGGAAACCAACACATATGTGAAATTAGAATTATAACAAAAAAAATATTTTATTTCAATGGCTGCATTGTCCACGTTCCCTGCTGCAGATTAATCATTTTCTATTCGAAAGCTGTGTGATTAAAAGGTGGTTGGAGTTGAAATCCAGAATGGTAGGGCTTGGAAGGGACCTTTGGACCTTTGGAGAACATCTAGTCCAAACTTCCTGCTAAAGTAGGTCCACCTAGATCAGGTCCCACAAGAACTTGTCCAGGTGGCTCTGGAAAATCTTCAGAGGAGGCACCACTGTGCAGCCTGTGTCTGGGCTCCATCACCTTCACAGTGAAATAGTTTTTATTTTTGCTTAAATACAAATTTTTGTGCTTTAATTTTTTTCCATTGCCCCTTGTTCTGTCACTGGATACAAGAGAAAAAAGGGATGCCCCAACCTCCTGACATCCACCATTTAGATATTTGTAAATATTAATGTGTCACACTGTCCTCTATAAATATAATTCAGGAGCTGACAGGAGATAAGATAAAAGTCAATAAAAAGAGAATTATTTATTAAAAAGATCTAATGTTACAAGAACAGTACACAGAAACTATTATATTACTGTGTCTTCCACATCGTATATACCATTATATATAGCATATATACAGATTGTATACAATATATCTAACATTTTGATATGAGTCTTGACAGTATCTTGCTTTTGGTCTGCAAAACAAAGTTCCTTTCTATTTTTTTTTCCAAACATATCTCATGGCATTATACAAAAATACAGTCTCCTCAGTGACTTGACTGCCCTATTACAATCTTGTACGTGAAGGAAGGAAAGACCTTTCCTTTGCAACAAAAAAATAATATGATAAGTAAACATCTTCTACGAAGTAACAAATAGTTAATACATAGGTACTTAAACATTTAAAACATGTTTATTAATATATTTAAGATGCAAAATACATATTCTGTTCATGTTGAATATAAAACATACCCCTCTTTGCCCCTGTTATATGACTACATTACCTGATGGTATGCTGAGTATTTCTATCTGTATCTTGATACTAGAGATTGACATATATCTCGATGCAGCTCTATCTCCTTATCAGACTTTCATTTTTCTTATAAAGCATAGCCACTTACTGTATTCAGAAAGGTGTTTAACTAAAACACCACCAGCAGTGCCTGTAGCCTTTTTGAATACTTTGAAATAAACTGCATTGGCAACCAACTGTATAAAAAATAGAGGAAATTATGCTTAACTAATTTATAAAAGAGCCATTTTGGTTTTTGGTTGATCATTTTATTATTATTTGTTTTAACCTTTTGAAAAACGATGGTTTTCTCGTGCATGCTGTCTACACAAAACCAATCCTGCTGTTTTAAAAACAGCAGCAGATAATTTTTCTGAGCATGTCCTATCAGCAAGGTACATTCCACCTTCTTTTATTTGATTTCAAAGGCTTTTCCAGACGCAGAGATATGGAAGTTGTCTTTCTGTCTGTATCTACAGTCTGTGCTTGGCTAACTGTTCTGCCTTTGTTTCCCTAACAATGTGATGAAGTAAATTTAAAGCCTATGTTCTAGGAAATTATTAAAAAAATTAGTGGTGAATAAATATTTTAATTGAAGCATTTCTGAAAAAAAAAATACTGATAAAATACTCAAAAGAAAAACGTCAGCTTTTCACCTGCCAAGCACTTGATCTGTGTTGTCCTTTCTTAGCTACTATTTTAAAGCTGCTATAAGAAAGGGCATAGTTAGAATGCACTAGCTAATTGCCAAGTATTATTTTATTAGTGATATGGCAGAATAATAGCATTTTAGTCCCAGAAACCATCAACTAAAATAGATTTGCATTAAATTTTTAGAAGTATGGAGAGCTAGAACTGCAATAGACTTGCCTATTTTGACTTGATTTTTCCCGAGCAAGAGAATGTTAATTCTATGCACAATCCCTAGACGTATGGTAGTAAAACATCCTCTCTCATGACACTGTATACACCATAATTGCACAAACATGCACACCATATACCCTGGGGATCATTTTGATATACTTTGGGGATCATTTTGATTCACCCTGGGGATCATTTTGACTCGTGCACCAATATGTGGAAAAGTTTTCCAATGTAGAAAAATTTTCCAAATTGTCTATTGAGTTACAAATTATTTGGTTGAGCAAAAAATGGGGATTAAAACTGATAGCACACAGTCCCTACAAGAACAATCTCTAGTGAGCTGTAGAAACAGAGCCAGTTAATTAAATAACTGGAGTGATGCTCATTAGCACTTATCCAAACATTTTTTTTTTCAGACGCAGCATTCTCCAAAATATATCCTACTTGAATCTGCATGTATGTGAATGAATACATTAAATTAAAAAGTTAATATTCTTTCCATAATATGATTTCAGATGTGTACTTCAACTTGATTACCAAATATGTAAAGCACAGAATGTTACTAAAAAAAATGGACCCAGAGGAAAAAAAACCTTGCAACTGAGAAGAGGTTGGAAAAAGGTTTATCTCCTTGCATTGCATTATTTGTCCACTTAACAGCCTAATGTATATGATGTTTAAATGCCCAGTGGATCTTTCATTGTCATATATGTTAAGAATGGGTTTTCTATTAGCTATTGAAAATAAGTATGTAATTCATTTGATATCAAATCATGTGGTATTTGATAAAATCCAACTTGTTTCCTTTAAAGTTTTGGTTTAATAATTTTCTATTTGCCTTATAATGAAATAAGTGGCTTTTCTGCTCCATTTTGCCACTTTCTTAGAGTATTAGCTAGTATTGTATTGACAATTCTTTTTGCTAATTAAATCATATTCATACATTTTCAGAACAAATTCTCTGTACTTTTGTGGTGGGATATGTATGTAAACTATATTTTGTCTCTTGTCAGTAGGAACAGCCATCCATAGGGGATGCAAGAAATGTATTTGACAAAGCTGTATCAAACTTAGTTCTATATTGAAAAATGCTTTTTTCCCCCAATCCAAACAGATATACTGTACTAGACACCACTGTTTAAACACCTAATGATACATGACTGGGATCACTGAAATAAAACGTATTAAAAAGTAAAGTATGTTTGACAGAAATTACCTTTGTTTACAAAAGTTTATTACATACAATCTGCATATTTTTGGGCCAAGAAACGTCCCTTCCTCAGAGGACTTTTACAAATACAGAAGAGAAAAAAACCTGAAGAATTATTGACCGTGTCTCCAACACTCTTCTAAGTGCACCATAGGCATTTCTATGAATTAGCTTGGTTTTCCAGGTTCTCCACAGACATAAAACTCCATCCCTTGGTGTCATCAAGCTAAAGCAAACAAATAACAACAACAACAAAGTCTGCAGTCTTCACCATGAGGCTGAAGGAACCATCAGTGCTAAAAGCAACGTTGCAGAAGATGAAGTAGACAGCACATGTAAGGTGGACTGAGCATTTGTTACTTTCCCTCCTGAAACAAAAAACAAAATAATTAAGGAAAAAACAAAGCAAATGATTCTCAGTGCATTTAAGTACTAGATTTTGCCTAAAACCGTTTTTGTGTTATGATCAGCAAAAAGCTAACTTCTAGGCAATGAATTACTCTGTGAGAACTGCTATCGTAAAATAAGCTCCCAACACAGATATAAGGAGATTGGTGATTTTATGATAATATCTACAGCAATTCACATGCTGAATCCTCATGTTCAGTCTGTATATTAATAGGAAATTCCAAAAGGGTATGCTATTTTATGCCTTAATCCTCAGAACGAATTAGGCTGCAGAAGATGCCTTGAGTCACAATCACAAATGCTCTTCCTGGGACAAGGAATGAAAGCTAGCCCTTGATCTTTATGCCTGTCCAGAGGAAACAGTAGTCTTTTTTCTAGTAGCCCAGTGATGTTTCAGATCACAGCAGTCCCATAAAAGCCATGCAGAAGGGAAATGTGTTATGGGCTGATGGTGTCAAGAGATCACAGGACAGGAAGAGAATCAGACTGGGTTTCTTTGGACTACACTTGTCCTAACTGGAATGAATCTATTCTGTATAGTTAATAAAAATATCAGATTGGAGAGAATGGAAGATTTTGAGGCCTAGAGTCACGGCTGAAAAGGTACATGAAACAAATATTCCATGGATTAATGGTTGGTGTCTTCTGCGTTCTCATGACAGCACTGTAGTTTGTGAATAGACTGGAGCTGAAATTTTAGGTCTAGAATGAAATTTCAGGCTCACCGCTTTTGGACAGTACTTCTTAAGGACTAAAAAGCAACGTTTAGTAGAATTTCAAAGTATTAGAATCAAGATGCTTCATTGTGTTTAGGTAAAAGCCAGTGTTACTTCCTGGTTGTTCTTGCAACAAATCTCTCTTACCTATGTAACACTGATACTTTAAATTCTTTCAACATATTGCAGTAACTGCGGAAACAGAAGCTAAACATCATAATTTGCTACATGATATTATATTAATATTGTATTATGTTGATAATTTAATACAGTAATATCTACTCAAGGTAGAATGAAATGAAACCTACAGAGAAATTCAACTTACTATGAAGGTGACATATACACAGGGCTACCTAAAGTCATGCCATCTTAGCTGTATTAGATTAGTATTAGATTCTGGTGATCCAGAATGATATATATCTGCCAGCTCTCTGCAAATGTTTAGGATGCCTTAGATGATCTCAGATGTGTCTTTGTCTGAATATTTAAATTCAGAAGGTCATCTGAATTGCTGTGTAGGCTTCAGTGTTGGCCTGTAGGTGTCAGCTGACTGAGGCTAATTGAGACACTTAGCACATGTATAAACGTTACAACTCAATTTGGTTTTCAGATGTTATTCTTGAAAGGGAGAGATTTCCTGTAAAGCCAGTGTTTTATTCATCAGCCCCACATGGATGCCTCAGATGCTCTTGAGCAACTCAAATGGCACTATATACCTTTGTTTCAGCATAAAACTGAAGACTCTGTACCTAATAGCCAGAGAATTATGAGAACATTTTTCCAGGTAGAGAAAAATAAACTTCATGAACATGACTCTAATTACCACTCTTCCAAATGTAACCGTTATCTTACCTGAGAAAGATGGAACTCTGATCTGAGGACTCGTGGTTCCATCCCCTCCTTCACTGACTGCACAGACCTCAATGATGTAGACCCCTACATCAGGAAGAAGTACCACTGCAGAGGTTTTCTGTGTTTCTATAACTTGACTGTTGCTCTGGCCTTCTTGCCTAAATAATACCTGTGGTCAATACAGTAGATAGGGGTCATAGTGGTAATTCAAGTTATATATACCAGACATTTTGTGTACATAATGCAGTCACTGAAATGTAAATTATTTCATGGGTCCATCAAGGATTTCCTGACATTGCATTTCAACACTCATCTGTTTTTAGTCTCCCATTCTCACAATGGCTTGAAAACATTAACAGCGAAGTGTTTGAGCAATTAATGACCATGAAAGGACATTGATTATGATCTAGAGAGAAGATACAGCATTTTCCCTCTCCTGTGTTAGGTGTTACATGTTTTGTTTCATTTTCTTTTTTCTCAAAAAAAGCTTTAAAATCCGTTTTAGGTTGCATTTGATCCAAATTCCTATCCCCAAATTCATATACATAGTCACACATTTTGCTCAAGAACCCAACTTCAAACATAAAGAAAATGCCCTAAATAATGTTCTTTAAACAATACCGTGTTTACCTTAACCAGCTAACTCAATTGAGAATAGCTCAGATCTGTCCCAGAAACTCAATAGAAGCTTATGGTGTGTGGGAGGAAAGCAAGTGAATACATAACTGTCTTTTTAGTACTTCTGTTTCTGTTCCAAGACAAAATTGAAAAGTTCAGAGAGACGTAAAAAAACCAAAGTACTCAACTGAACTTTTTCAGAATCTGAACTATTCTGGCAAAGGTTAGAGCAGTTTCTTATTGATTTGAACCATTTTACACTTTCTTGGTGATATTTTCTGATGTATCAGAAGGAATATCAGATTATAGTCTATGAAACAATCGTATATATGCTTCAAGGAAAGGTCCCTACACCTCTGTAAAAATATTGAAATAATTCTGCTTTGATTTAAAAGATTGTTGTGAATTTCACTGCTTTTTATGACTTTTTATTTAAGAGAGTTAATATCTGGGTTTTATTATCTAAAACTTCAAAACTTTAAATATCAGACGTCACCGTCACTGATTCTTGAAAATCACCAATATGATCCCAAAATAAACTGAACTATTTGTGTTTCTGCTCCATAAAGCTATTAATTTTAATGTCATTTTAAGATGCCTCATTCTTCTGCATTTCTCTAAATCCTGCTGCAAACACAGTTAAATTGAAGTGTTAGTGGGAATTTCATTGCAGGCTAGTCTTATTAATAGCCAATTGTGAGTCAGATATGATGAACTAATCCTCTCAGATAAAGCTTATTCAGTTTATAATCAGGAGCTGAAAATCACAACATGGAAAATGTTGAGACATTTAGCTCTTTTCAGTTTCGTTTATTGCTCTTTTCATGGAGAAAATTTATTGCCTTCTGTATAGAACAGTTTACTTAAACAGAAAAATGAGAAAGGGAAAAAAACCAAGAAAGACAAGTAGTTGTCTGGACAAAAGGTGAGCAAGGAAGGGGAAGCACTGACCTTGTATCCCATTACATCAGATTCATTAGCTAGAGGTCTGACTGGCTCCCACCCAAGAGACACGTGAGAGCCATCCTGTATCCACATAATATTGCTTGGTGCTTGGCTGGGAGCTGAAGAGAAAAAAAACAAAACAAAAACATGTACATGAATATATTTTGTAAGTAATTTCTTAAAAATAAAAAGTATTTCAATCTTTCATTAAATCTACAACTGGGTGTGTTAGCAGGCTCCCAACTCTAGCTGGAAATGTTAAAGCATTTTTTTTTGTTCTTCACCAGAATCATCACTTAAACAGATTTTGATGTATTTACTCAGCCCACCCCATAAGATTCAAAGAACTCTTTTCTCTCCCTTCTTTATAAAAAAAATGCCTTGTTTTCTAGGAAGATAACCTTTGTTGTGGATGTGAAGTTGTATGTCTAAATATCAACACAAAGCCATGAATAAAAACTGTACATGATTCCTGATTATTATACACTCATAGTAAAGGAAAACCCAAGAGGGCAGGGGCTGCTCATTGAGTTCTCCCTTTGACCAAAGACACTTACGGGACTTCTTGGTTGCTGCTCTCACAGCAGGGCTAGGCGGCCCATACCCTGCAGCGTTGTACGCCCTCACTGTCAGGTGATATAATGTGTTGCCTTCCAATCCTGTCAGGAGGATGGATGACTCATTTCCCTCAGTTTTGACCTTTTCTGCTGCTTCTTCCTGCTCCATGTCCTTCCAGTAACCAACCTGTTCACAAGCAACCAAATGAAGGATTAATATAGGCATCTGGGAAGCTCATACTTCCAGATGCTCCTGCTTGTTATCCTGTGGAGGATATTTTTGCCATTTCTGACTTTTGTCTGGTCATCAGGCTCTTTAAAACATGTGGTGTTTGCAGCCTAACCTCAGAGTCAAACAATACTCACTTCTCCAAAATAGTGATAGTCGGAATATCATGGTATTGCTGTGTACTGGCATGAGGAGAAGTAACTACAAAATGTAAGAACAGAGGATGAACATTGACAGGGAGTCAAAAATATTTCAGAGCATTCAAGGAGAACTCATCCTCTGGTGCGTCACCCAAATATCTGCCTTCACCATGGAAAGCTCAGATAGCATTGGTTAACAAGAGTCATGAGAAATATTCCCTTCTTGGCCTTGAGTAACTCAGAGCCACAAAATTTCTTATCAGTGCACTGAATAGGAAATGACAGAATCCTGAAGGAAATGTTCCATTCATCTGAAAAATCTTATCTGAAGGAAAAGAAGGAAATGGATTCAGTTTTAATTCTTGGATATGAACAGGTTTCTGGTAAATGCAATGATACTATGTTTATGTCCTTCCTTATCAGACATAAAAACCTTAGATGATCTTTGGTGGTTCTTACTCTATATGTCTGGTATCTGCACTGTATTTATCATAATCTCAAAAGGTTATAGAGCTGAGCAAGGAATTTGATTAGTCTCTTTCCTCAGGGATCAAGTATTTGCAGGACATAAATGAAAAAAAAGCAGACCTGTCTTTTATGTATTTAGGTGACCTACAGAAGTAAAGTAATTCAGTAGTTCTCATGGGGCCTTTCCCTAACAGGAGATGTCACTAATATGCCATTCAAAGACCTATATTCAGTTTACTGTTACTCATGTTGAGACCTACTTGCATTTATTCCCCATTTTGACCTTTTCTGTGAAGCTGGTTATTTCATAATAAGTTGTTGATATTGTATCTGGATAACTTTTCCTCTAAGGAAAAGGTCATGGACAATACAGCACTCTTGTGAATGTATCCCAGAAAATGGTGAACCAAAAAAACAAAGGGATTCATAGGAAAATGAGACCAATGAGTACATTGCTGACCTTTTACAATTGCACTAGGGCTGCCATTTAAAAGAAAAAAAATCTAGAAAGTCTTGGCTGTAGAGAGGTCATGTCTTCACCTGAGTAAAGTGGCTTTGTTAACTTTGATTGAGAGTTTACTCCTTTGTGCCAACTTAAAGTCTACCCTTTCAACTGTAAAATTCAGGTAAACATATTTTTCTGTGTGTGCCAGCATGGTCTCATGTTAAAATCCTATTGCTTTAATTATTAATTACACCTCAGATAGAAAATCTATTTAGTCACCCCTTGTTAAAATAAGTGTGATTCACTGAAGTTTTTTGCTATCTGAATGCTTGACCAGCCCTGTTGGAATCTGAAGTAACATCTATTCACATCTTTCTTGGAAAGAAAAAGTAGTCAACCATTATTTATTCACACAGTAGGTTTGAACCTCAAATGCGTATTATCTTTTGGGCAGTCAGATTCCTTTCATTTCACTTGTGATGCATCTTTAAAATTTGAGCACCACATCATACTAAGCACTGTATGAACAGCCAGTGAGAGACAGCACATGTACTTGAGACCCTATCACCCAGTTGGAGAAGACTGTAGAGAATCCAACATTGAAAATGTCAGAAAGGAGCAGTGAGTTGCCCAAGGTTACACAGATAGTAGCCAGGGTGGAAATGCAACCAAAGTAGCAAAATCCTAGAAAGTTCTAGAAAGCCAGGAGCAAAAGTATAAGTAACTCAAGAGGTCTCATTGTTTATTCACAAGGTACACCACGTCCCATGTGAACACAGTGTTCAAGACAGTAAGGAGTCTCCATAATTTTCTTTTTAATATAAAGAAATTGTGAAAGCATGATTTTCCACATGTTGTTAGGAGTACACAGATATTCAAATGTGATGAGTGCAAAAATAATCTAGGTGCATAACTCAGCCTTTTTGATATTTCCCATGTGTTTGAAGCTCTTTCCACGACTGCTTAGATGCCATTATCAGTTTGGATACTAATTATATTTTGCACATGTTAAAACAGCAAAAATAACCATGGCACGTTCTCTACCGCTTCTGCTGCACCACATGGCAAAGCTGTTCCCCTTTGGCAATGGGGTGTTCTTGGGAGAATGAATATACTGTATTAAGCACCACAAGCATGAAATGCAATTTAGCAATGTTTCTATTTCAGTTTCTCCTGTACTTCAAAGCCCTTAAATGTTTGTTCAGTGTTTATAAAATTCCCCTTAAAGTTTTGCCAGGTAGGTTTGGACTTTGATCTCAAAACATGCTTTTCTTTCTCTTTTGTATTGTACACATCCATTTGTTGATGGCTGTGAGAACGAAAAGAAAAAGTGGTTATGAAAAAGAGAACTCCAATGACTGTTGGCTGAGGTCAGTGGTAAGGAACTTAAATTAATTTCAACTAAAATGAATATACTACTGATGTTTAAGTGCTGGACATGTTTCTTAAAAGAGGTAATTTGTTTATTTACACTTGTATGTGTTTTTTTTTAAACATGCCATTTTCCATAAATGTAATTTACACTACTAAGAAGGGATTTATCACACTTAGAATAGGTTTACAACAGTGATAATTTTAAATAGTGATATAACATAAAGCATAAATCACAAAAGAGTAGCCCATATTTGACAAATGAAAGAAAAAAATGTGTATTGGGGAGCATTTGGTGTGTTTAATGCATTATTGTTTGTGAGGTTTTAAGTCTTTGGGCTTTCTGTTGTTTTTAATTTAGCCATCATTTAGCAGGCTTTGTTATCTGTTTTCCAGGAACCCACATCTTTAAGCTGGAGAGAAAGCAATGAAGATATTTAAACAACTGGATTGAGGAGATGTAGGAACATAAAACCTGCTATGTCCTAATTGTAGATTAAGCAATTGTACAAGCAAGCTATCGTGTTAAATAAATTTCCACCTAAAACTTTTCTACCTCTCATACTTACAGACCACTTCCTTAATGTTTTAAGTTAAAAGATACCTTAAATAATATTGTTCTTTTTTAGAAATTGGTTTATAGGGTGTGCATACTTTGACAGAAATTAATCTGGTGTAACTGAAAGCCCTTTTCTCTGAATTCAGTGCAGTCGATATTATTGTCTGAGTGTTCTGTCTGTTTACCACAGAGAACTAGAACTAAAATTTAGGATATAAAGTAAGAGTACAAATTAGGTAGGATGAATTGAAGCGGACAAAACACAAACTTTCCTGGACTCTCTAGAATGTTTACCAACATCAACAGTTCTGACATAACTGAAAATGTACTTGAAGAGGTTGCAAAGTACAGAAAGTGCTAGTGGAGAAAGAGAAAGAACTGAAACTGAAAGAACTGCTGCTACCTCTGAAAAGAAAACCCCACCATTTCAGATTTCATAAAAACTGCTTTAATTATCATTATCAGAAAACCTATCAGCCATGCAAATGTTAGTCCAACAGTAGAACCAAGCACTTAGGATAGAAGAAAAGGTGCTTTTTGTATTGCCTTAAGACATGACTGGCACTGTCTCTCAGAACAAGATGAGAGGTTCTTGCAAAAGGATCAATCAACCTCAGTTACTTCCCTCTCACAGAAACAATTGGCTGACTGAAAAGAAGGAAGAAAACACTGTTCACTGCTCTTAAGTTCCAGCATCTTCTCTGGAATAGCTCTCATCCTGCAATTTTTTCCTCAGGTACTCTCTTATTCCACATAGTCCAGCAATTGATATTTTACCTCAGCCTAGAGGCTATTGTGAACTATCTAGTCATATTTTCTTTTGAAAAATTATTGATTATCTAGGTTTCTACAGACCAGTCAGCCTCACCTCCATCCCTGGAAAGGTGATGGAATGACTTATCCTGGGTGCAGTCTCCAGGAGTATAAAGGACAAGAGGGTCAAGAGCAGTCAACGAAGTTTTTCCAAAGGGAAGTCATGTTTGACTGACGTGATAACCTTTTATGAAGATATAACCAGGTGGATAGATGGTGGTAGTGCAGTGGATGTGGATGTTGATTTCCATAAAGCACTTGACACCATCTCCCACAGCATCCTGACAGCAAAACTGAGAAAGTGTGGGCTGGATGATCAGGTAGTGAGGTGGATTGTTAGCTAGTTGAAGGGAAGAAGGCAGAGAGTTGTGATCAAAGGGACAGGGTCTGGTTGGAGGCCTGTGTCTAGTGGAGTCCCTCTGAGGTCGGTGCTGGGACCAGTACTGTTCAATCTATTCATTAATGACTTTGATGAGGGAACAGAGGACACTGTCAGCAAGTTTGCTGGTGATACTAAACTAGGGGGAGTGACTGACACACCAGAAGGCTGTGCTGCCATTCAAGGAGACCTGGACAGACTGAAGGTTTGGGCGGGGAGAAATCCAATGAAATTGAACATGGGCAAGTGTAGAGTCTTGCATCTGGGAGAGAAGAACCACATGTACCAGTACAGGCTGGGGACTGAACTGTTAGAGAGTAGTGTAGGGGAAAGGGACCTGAGGATCCTGGTAGACAGCAGGATGAGCATGAGCCAGCAATGTGCCCTCGTGGCCAAGAAGGCCAAGGGCATCCTGGGCTGTATTAGAAGGGCTGTGGGCAGTAGGTCAAGAGAGGTTCTACTCTCTCTCTCTCTATTCTGCCCTTGTGAGACCACATCTGGAATATTGTGTCCAGTTCTGGGCCCTCAATTCAAGAAGGACAGGGAGCTGTTGAGTTCAGCACAGGGACATAAAGATGATGAAGGCAGTGGAGCATCTCCCTTATGATAAAAGTCTGAGGGTACTGGGGTTGTTTGTTCTAGAGAAGAGGAAACTGACGGAGCGTCTCATTGATACAAATATCTAAATGGTGAGTGTCAGGAGGTTGGAGCATCACTTTTTTCTATTGTATCTAGCAACAGGACAAGGTGTAATGGGATGAAGCTCGAACACAAAAAGTTCCATTTACACGTAAGAAAAAAACTATTTTACTGTGACAGTGATGGAGCACTGGAACAGGCTGCCCAGGGAGGATGTGGAAGCTGTTTATCTGGAGGACTTCAAAACCTGCCTGGATGCATTACACTGTGACTTGATCTGGGTGGATCTGCTTCAGCAATGGGGTTGGACTAGATAATCTCTAAAGATCCCTTCCAAGCCCTACTGTTCTGTGATTCTATGAGACGTTCTGAAGAGATACAAGGTAGAATTTCTTCACTCTGAGTGTGACAGAGCACTGGAGAAGGCTGCCCAGATAGGTTGTTGAGTCTCCTTCTCTGGAGACATTCAAACCTACCTGGACGAGTTTCTGTTTGACCCACTCTAGGCAGTCCTGCTCTGGCAGGGGGGTTGGACTGGATGGTCTTTGAAGGTCCCTTCCAGACCTTGAGATTCTGTGATTCTATTCCAGTGTAAAACTAGATAACATACATCTAAGAATGGATGCCCAGAGAGTATGTGGAGTCTCCCTCCTTGGAGGTCTTCAGGACCGATCTGGACATGTTCCTATGCGACCTGATCTAGGTTGACCTGCTTCTGAAAGGAGGTTGAACTAGATGATCTCTAAAGGTCCCTTCCAACCCTACCATTCTGTGATTCTAAGAAACAGCAAAAACTTGAATATCTATCTTTGAAAAGACAGAATATAAACTTGACAAGTTATTTTGTCAAATAATCCCCTCTGAGGATGGTATTCAAGATTTTCTATGTTTTTTATCTTTTGTAGCAAGTTCATCTTTTGATTAGGTTAGCCAGGCTCCTATCCCTTGGGGGCATTCCAGCGAAAACCACATGAGCTTTGTGATCTATACTTAAATATTAGTCTTAATTTTCTGAAAAAGAAAAAACAAAAATATCTTTTCTTCCAGTTAGTAATTCTTTCTCTTTATCTTCCCTACTACTAGTAAGTGACAAAGAAAGTATTGCCAAGGGCTGAAATAGATTTTATAACCCTCAGGTTATGGATTCTAAACAATAGGTATGAACCACACACTATCTTTTTCTACCATTGTGACAAAGTTTTTCAAGCTACTTGTACTTTAGCTGCCATATATTTAACAAGGTCAGGTGGACAGTTGAGAAACCTGTACTGAAGTCAGGACTATGTTCTTTGGAAGATGCATGTGAGTATAGCAAATGTTGCATAAAACTTTTGTGACATAACAGTTCACACTGCCTTTCAGTGATGACAATGTGAAATTGGAGAAGTTACTTTATCTTTCATTACTCCTTAATACAAAGCACAGCCAGGGCCACAGTGAAAGTGAGTCACTGCAAAATTGTCTATATGTAGCAAATACTCTGTCACTTTTGATAATTGGAGCCCAAACATCAAAATGCTAAAAAAAATAGCCCCCCCTTTCATAATAACTGCTGCTAAAAGGCTAGGAAATGTGAAGATCATGTAAGTGGCTGTCACTGCTGTGGTGACCACAGGCAGAATACAAATTGGAGGCACGAAAACCAAGTGGCTAGTTAGATTATTTTGCAGTCTATTTGAATTGAAGGCAACATTTCACTTGTAGTCCATAATAATTCTATATTAGGAAAGAATTGTTATAAAAAAAAGATAAATTATTCTTCTTTGCATCACATTATCTATTTGCTATTTGTGGATTAAGAGACAGCTACAGGCTATGTTCTGCACTATACTACATATGGTTAAACTTTCAGAATCAGTTTTAAAATTAAAACAGTATTTACAGAAGCTGAAGAAAGTGAACCATATGGAAAGCATAAAACTGCTCTGTACGTTTGGATTTTATTTGGACAAATTTAGTCCCAGTGTCTTGCTATACCGAGTCTTTACTTTTTGCAGAGGGGATGCTTTAAAGAGAAACTGTCCATCTGTAAGCAACATTGAATTGATAGTATGGACTTAGCATTTCTAGGTGAATACTGTAATGCACTGGCTCACTATGCTGATCCTATAAGTTATTATCTCCTTTTTGATGAAATCCTTCACAAAAATGGAACTCAAATAATCTAGCAATATTGTCTTCAGATTGTGTTCTGTCCTACTGAATTATGCAGGAGAGCAGCATTTACTCTTCTGTTTATTGAGTAAGGACTGCTCTAATCATAATTCTTCCTGGGATTGAGGACAGAAGAGAGCAAACTACTCCCTGAAAGATTCATCTGTCAGAAAGTGAGCAGAGGAAGAAGATTCATCTGCCAGAAAGCAGGCAGAGGAGAAGGGAGGGTGGGGGAGGAGAAGGAGAGAAAAAGCACTCTTCTCAGCTAAAAGTAGTACTTCAGAAGGCTCCTCTAATTCACTCATGGAACAAGGTAGAATGGAGCAGTGAAGTATTTTTATATTTAATTTTATTTTTGTTCTGTCAACTGCAGGTCCCTACCTTGAAATATTTGCTCTATAATCTTCAAGCTAGAATCCTAAACTCAGTCTACAGCACATTGAGGAAGCAAATTATTACTACGATTCAATGTCAATAATCCTGTCTGTATCGATTACAGTTTCCAAACTAACTCCTAAGAAGTATATCAGAGACATGGAGTATGTGAGTGATACTTTTGGGGTGAGAATATGATGAACTCCAAAAGCCTAAGCACTTTCTGAGTCAAGATCACGGCTGAAACAAAGAGAGATCACTGTCCTATTTTTTTAACGGCCGTCTATATCTAGGACACATCTGTAGAGCTAAGGGAAGTGTTATGTGACAAGAAGATAAATGCAAAATACATTAAAGTTATGAAAGAATTAGTTTCTAGGGAAATCATTTCCAATTTTAGAAAGAAAATCTATTTTTTATTTTAAAATGTGTAAACCAAAGTTATTAGAACATTTTGAGAATCTGTGTGATTGATGCTATAAGAGTAAAAATAGTAGGTATAATTTAAAAAAAAATGTCAAGATATCTGAGAGAGAGTAAGAAAACAGCCAAAAAAGACAGGATGCAATGAGAAAGTTACTTCAGAGAACAAAAGACTGGCCTGGAAATTGAAGACAAAGGTTAGTAACAAGTGCAATACTTCAATGTGGAGAGAGATAGCATTTGCAAAGTGAATACCATCTCAGATACAGTTTTGTTCTCCTTATATGTAGAGGTTCTAAAGGCAAAATGGTTCCATATCACTTTTACTGCATGAAGCAGGACATGTGAAAAGAGGTAAAAATGTATTTAACATAAGGAAGGAGAGAGAGTTCTTTCCATAACACAATGAGAGAGAATTGACCAAGGGTTTGCAGATTTCAACGTGGAAATGTAGATGGGAAAGAGACTTGGACAAATGAGAGACCTTAGGCGATATGCCATAGTCATAGCCTGCTCACACTGCACTGGACAGCAATGCAAAGGTGTCTAAGTATCAACAGGCTACAGCAATCAGGTTAAAAAATCCCTGCTGTGTCTAAGCTGTGGTGTACATATACCATCCCGGTCCTGGCTGTCCAGCCTGACTCTGTGCTGGAGAGTGTTGTGACTCTGGTGCTGCTCAGGCAATTACATTTCCTTCCTAAGGCCATCAGTGATGGTCATCAGCCCTTAGGTCTTGTCTGGATATACTGCATTAGTCCTAGATCTGATCTGTTCCCGAAGGACTGGATTGTAAACTGGATCCAAAGCTACCACTGGAGATCCATTGCTGGGGCAGGTTCTCTTTCCCAAGAGAAGGGCTATCTCTAGGCAGAGCTTTATTTACAAACTGTATGTCTGTTTGTTCCCCTCCTGACATCAGACCTTTTGTGATCTGCTCAGCACATGTCCCCCAGTCACTGTGGGATGGGAGCACAGAGGTTGGTAGAGGCTTATTCCTTTCCCTTTGTTGATTGCTCTCAGTAAATAACAAATTTGAACTGGTCACTTAGAGCTGGAAACAGTCAATATCTAATCTTCTCCAGCCTGTGAAAGAGGCATGCTGGGTCATTTGCAGGTCTTTCAGCTCTTCTTGAAGTGTCAAAGAGATGGTGTTGAACAGTTTTCAAGCACAAATAAATAAAAGATGTGCTGGTGTTACAGCTGTGACCATTGTTCTATAGCTAGTCATACATATGCAAAACCACACATAATATCTACTGAAGTTTCACTACTGCACGTGTTAACAGAATGCAATGCTAGTAAAAGCAACAATTATGATATTCTGTGCTCATACCTCAAATCCCTGTGGTCTTCCTAGGCTTTCTTTAATATGTTTCCACGCAACAAGAATCTCTGATACAGACAAACTCGTAGCTTTGACATCGATGGGAGCAGCAGTGGGTTCTGTATTAAGAAAAATTGAAACAATAAACCTCCAATGTAATGGCTTGTATTTATCAAACACACTCCATCTGAAACTATCATTTACTTCCTTTATTCTACCTTAATGCTCACAAGAAAGTATGACACTTACGGGGAACATGAAGAACTGCACAAGATGAAGAGATGATTATTGTTGTATTTCTTTATTTGTGGCATGCTACATCAATATCTCATCACTGATGATGGGTGCAGCAAACTGTGACAGAATCTCTTGCCTGTGATTTTTTTTAAAAAACCTTTGATATTTGCAAATGCTGCCCCCCCCCCC
>WBNH01000020.1:204770-277027 GCA_013401255.1 Urocolius indicus | reverse complement strand
ATAATACTTTTTTCTCTTTTTTTTTTTTTTTAAAACCTTTCTTTTTTTTTTTTTTTCCCCCCCCCCCCCCCCCCCCCCTTCACAGCCCGTCACCAGCTCAACTTCAGCAGTAAATGGAGCATTGATTCTCTTCCCTGGCTCTTTAGTGCCAACCTGTCAGCTCAGGATGAGCAATACTCTGTGAGGGATCTCAGTCAGTCCTGCCCTGGGGTTAGACTGAGTATGAAGCGATACCCAGACCTGTTGTGAAATGCTACATAAAAGAAACTTTAGGACCATATTACTATTTCCTTGAAGTCACGGGAACCAGTGTTAAGGGCATGTAATCTGTGCTGTGAAGTGTTCACTGTTTTAGGCCAGGGGTGCACATTATTCTAAAGAAGGCATTAAGACTGGGGCTTAACATTCTGCAGCTGTTTAGTCTAGAGAAGAGGAGACTGAGGAGGGATCTCATTAATATATACAAATATATAAATGGTGGGTGTCAGGAGGTTGGAGCATCCATTTTCTGTTGTATCTAGTGACAGGGGTAATGGGATGAAGCTGGAACACAAAAAGTTCCATTTAAACATAAGAAAAAACTATTTCACTATTCAGGTGAGGGAGCCCTGGCACAGGCTGCCCAGGGAGGGTATGGAGTCTCCTTCCTTGGAGGTCTTCAAGACCCGACTGGACATGTTCCTGTGTGACCTGATCTAGGTAGACCTGCTTCTGCAAGGGTGTTGGACTAGATGATTTCTAAAGGTACCTTCCAACCCTATCATTCTATGATTCTATAAAGACCTAGGCTTTGTCTCTTTGATTGCCTATGCTGTTACCACTGTCACTATGTCCATGTCTCTATCTCCATGCTACTCATTAGATTTTCAGCAGTCCTGACCTCCTGATTACCTGGAGCAGGGGACTCTTCTGTCCCTCCATCCAAGGCAGGTGTCCTTCTCTGCTGGTGAGGTGTGGACAGAGTGCACACTGGAGACTTAGGGCTGCAGGAGGGTTTACCTATCCTGTCTACCAAACAGTGCGACCACAGGCACATTTTACTGTGCATTTTCATATCGCTGAACACTTTACAGTGGTCCAGATTGTTTCAGTGGTCAGGAAGCTGGGTAAATCTACATAAAGATTTGTTTGTATCACCAATTTGTATCATCAGGTAATGCACTGGGAGTGAAGAGTCCAAAAATTATCACGTATCAAACTGATGTATGAGTTACAGAAATCTTTTGGATCTTTTACTTTATTACCTAAATATTACTGAAAATTTGCTTAAGACAAGGTATGGAGACAAGGCTTGAACACAGACAGTGAAGAGCCCATAATCAGCATTTCTCCACCCTTCTGGTGTTGTTCACTTGCTCAGCAAAAAGGTAAATTCACATTCCCCTATATTTGCACAGCCTGCAATTTCTTCCGTGGCTTAATGTTCCTCATTACATTTCTAATATGTTGATCTGCTCTTGAATAGCAGGCAGAGGTCTTGGCTTTTATTTTATAGAGAGGCACATCAAACAACTTTTTAAAAAATGGTTTTTTGGGGGCTCATTAAACAGGGTTACAGAAAAGAAATTTCCTTATGGAACAGCCTGAGTTAAAATGATACAGTTTTCTCAGTGATCAAACTGCCTTAGTAAGATATCAAATATCAGTCTTGACTCATTAGCTAGCCTCTTTTCTCTGATCATATTGCAGGCATTGTTGCCCCACACTTTTACTCTGACAAGGCTTGCATGAATTTTTCTTTCTTTTTCACATCAGATTTTTGATGTTTTCAGGTGATATTGATCTTTTTATTTACTTCTAAAGAAGAGAAGCATTTCTGCTGGGATAAAATAGTGTTGGCTAACAATCAGTATTATTAATAACTATAAAATATGTATGGAACATTTACTGGATCAAAGATGTTTAAAAAAAACCCTCCAGAAATAAGTGAAATGTTCTTCCAAATTCTATACTGAAAGAACTGAAGTAATATATTCTTCGTAATATGATTTTCTGTTCAATAGTTACACACTGCTTTCTATTTTATATACTATTAACATTTGTGTGGCAAAAGCTATTTTCTAGTTTTGTATCATTGAAGCAATCACCTTGTCAAAAAAGATTGCAGTGGGATAAATAATTTGAGATGTACAAAAATGTTGGTTGGCAGCCTTTACACTTTCTATAAATGTAGAAATCATTTTCTCTTCACAGCATTCACTAGGAGTGGTTTATATATTGCTCAGAATAGAAACAGAATATTTTCTGATATTTTAAAAATAGTTTTCAACAAATGGAGTAGAAATAGTTTGGGATTTTTTATGTGAAGAAAATACTTTTCTTACATATCCATAAATATTCACTGCAGTTTCATTGATATTAGACATTTGTTGGACAAAAGAATAGAAATTTTATGTTTGTGTCCTATGACTGTCTGAAAGCTTAGAGACATTCATTGGCAGTTTTTATCTGTTCAGGTAAGATGAGGACCATATAATTTCTAGTAATATAATATAGTCTATGGTTCACTCCAATGTCATGCTTTATTCTGTGTGTCTAAAACTAATGATAAGTTTGACAGGTTCATTTGGTTTTTCTATAATGGTCTCTGATATAATAATCACATTCTTAATATCCTGGCATTATGTGAAAACTATGAGTGTCTGCCTGAGGTCATGTTACTTGAAAAAAGGAGGGCCAATGTCTTTAATGGACCCTTTAATTTTCCCTGCTTGATTTAAAGATGCAGCACAGCAAGTTCTCAGAAGGCTGTGTGCAACATGCACAAAATATTGTCTTTCCATGTGCTGCAATCACACTTCTATTTCCTGATATGTTATCACATCATCAACATGTTATGACATCCAACTTATTTTACTTTTATTTTGTCTTTCCTGTGTAGCTCAAACTTTGTCTAGTCATGTGTGCTAAAGCAAGCCTATCTGGCCATCAGTCTTATCTGTACAAGCTCTTCCAATTTCTTGCAATCATACCTTTACACTCTCATATTTCCTTCTCTGTTGCGACATTTCTGATTTTTCAAGTTTTCCCGTTCCAATGGATTAAAACTACACATAGAGATTGCATATGATTTCCCTGATACTGAAATACTGATATTAGTAGCCTTGACATTCTTAGCTCCCATTTGAGTGGAATGTAGTTAAAATCTGTGAAAGGATATGTAAATGTTAAAACAAACAGTGCTTAGCATTGCTTTTATTCATTCTTTTGTTTTCAATATTTTGTGCCTTTAAAAATTGTATTGTCTATAGATCAAAACCATCTGTGCCTACACTGAATTCTGGTGCTTTGTTTCAGCAAGCTCTAGCATGAAACTGATATTATTTTCCTGTCAGAAAGTACATTCAGAAGATTTCTCCCTGATCAGTTCATGTCTCTTTTCAGCCTCAGGTGTGCATATTGCAACCTTTCTCCAAGCCTAACTTGCTGTGCTCTCTATGTGCTCTGGTCTCTCTCTTATTAAAGATTTCCTTTGTGAAAGGTTCAGGCTTGTTTTTCCCTGATGCTGGAACATGTCTATTATGTGCTTCTGTTCTGCCTTCTTATAGAAGGCAATTGTGCATCTTTTTTCATGTCCTGCATCTTCTGTGTATCATTCTCATTCACTCTTCAGAACTGATCCCTGGCTCACATCTGACCTCTCTTTTTCTTCTCTCCTTGATTGTTTGCTTCTCCATTTCCTAAGTTCTCCAAGAAAGGCTTCTCTTTCAAACTTTTCTAATGCATGAAGCCACGTTTCCAGAAAGTCACATTTGGGTTTTTGGGATTTTTTTAACTCTTGGGCCATCCTGCTAGTTTTGTGCAAACTTTTTTATCTGTTTCTCCATTCTGTTCTTGAGTCTTCTATTACATTCATCTGCATTTGTAGCTCCTGAGTAGTCTCTTGCATGAGCTGCATTCTGATGATATTTCCCATGAAGTCAAAAGAACAATGAAGGAGACTTATACAGAATTGCTCAGGTTGAAAAAAACATTTAGATAATTGAATCCATTAATGGAGCACTGCCACATCCACACTAAACACCTGTTATTGGTTTGAACCCAGATGACAAACAATAATAACCCTATGCACCAGTACAGGCTGAGGGTCAAGCTGCTGAAGAGCAGCTCTGCAATGAGAGACACCTGGGAGTCCTGTCTGATAATAAACTANAGCACCAGGACAAGGAGTAATGGGATGAAGCTGCAACACAAAAAGTTCCACTTAAATATAAGAAAAAACTATTTAACTGTGAGGGAGCCCTGGCACAGGCTGCCCAGAGCGGTTGTAGAGTCTCCTTCCTTGGTGATCTTCAAGATCTGCCTGGACATGTTCCTGTGTGACCTGATCTAGGTAAACCCGATTCTGCAGGAGGGTTGGACTAGATGATCTCTAAAGGTCCCTTCCAACCCCTACCATTCTATAATTCTATGATTCTATGACAATAACCAAACCACGCAGTTACTCACTGCTCCCTACCTCAGTAGGATGGGGAGCAGAATCTGGAAGAAAACATAGAGCATTTTGGGCTGAGATAAGGACAGTTTAATAGAACATCACAGAGAATAAGCAGTTCCAATGACAGCTGAAGAGTAGAAAGAAGCAGTGCTGCCTGGCGTCACTGCTCAGTACATACAGCCCAACATTCAGTCCCAGCAGAGAAGCCGTGGTTTCCACACACTCTGCTGTTCCCTGGTGGCTGCCCTGACTTACTGAGTAGGTAAGAGTGGGCATAACACCACCATGTAAACAGCTGAATAAGCCCCGTGACCAGTTTCCTCCTTTAACTAATATAAGAAATCTGAATAAAAAATTCAGATCCTGGTGTCTTTATCTCCTCCCCCACTGAACAGCTCAGGGGGGCAGGGAATGGGGGTTTCAGTCAGTGTATTCCTGATAGCTCTGCCTTTTGTCTCTACTCAGGGCAGATGGGCTCCACATCAGTCCTTCCTGCACCTCTGCGGGGTACCTCACACACACAGCAGCCCTGCACAGGCAGTTTCAATGTCTGTTCATCCCAAAAGCTGCAGCTCCTTGCTGCCTCTTGTGTGGGTCTGCTCTGCGGTGCTCCAGCACGACCTGCGCCATGGCCGCCTCCTCGCAGAGTCTCTCGCCTGTCTGGGTGCACTCACATGGAGCTGCTGGTGGCTCTAAGTCCTGCCATTGCCCTCCATGGGTTGCAGGGGTACATCTGCATTCTCACCACAGCTTGCAGAGGGGTCTCTGGTCTGGTTCAGCGTCTTCCTTCTCCTTTCTCTGACTGTGGGGTCTGCATGGTCACCTCCATCTTGTACCACTCTTACAACTCCTCTCAAACACTTCAAATTCCCGTCCTTTAAATACTGATCGCAGAGGCACCAGATTGGCCCAGCCAGGCTGGAGGTGAGTCTGAACTCAAGAGCTAGGAAAGAGTCTGAGAACTTTTTACTGGGTCTTCACTGCAACCTGCTTCCCCTATTACCAAGCTGGTCCTTGCTAAACCATGACATGATGTTTTCACATTCTCGCTCCCTGTTGCTGCTGCTCTTTAGCAACTGTGCAACTACTTTTTCCCCTTCTCAAATACGTTAATCACAGAGGCATTACCTCAGTCACTAACTGGCCAGGCCTGGGTCAGATGTGGGTCCATCTTAGAAATGACTGGCATTAGCCTATACAGCTACAGGGGAAGCTTCTAGCTTCTGAAATTCCTTATGTAGAAGGTCATTTTTAAAGCGTTTTGCCTCAGTCAGAGATACTTTATGTAATCAGAGTGCAGTTAGTTGTGTTCACAGAAAGGAACACCTTGGTACCGCCTGCCAAGATGTTGCCTATGCACAACTCTGAGCCATCATAAATGGGCTTTGAACATAGATCAAAGGGCACACAGTGTGCAGTCACAGGTATATAGAAAAGAAAGATTCCTTCATTCTTTAATAAATGAGGAAACGTCTTCCTTGTCCAGAGCTTGTCCTATGCAAACTCATGGTTTCATCTTGTGTTCTTAGCAGAGGTAATAGGTTTTAGCCTTCCCTGGAAAAAATTGTTATGCCATTAAACAATTATAAAACCATCTGTAGATGAGGAAAACCTTTTAATATGTAACATAAAGTTTCCTTAGCTTTTAAGAATTTTATCTTAGGCTTGTATTTTAGGTGTTTGATGAGTAGTGAACTGAGCAGCTGAGGAAAAGGAAGTAAGGGAAGAGTTTGCTGGATCAGCCCTAGGACCATAATATTGTGTACTATCAATGTTTATTTAATATCGCCTCTTCAATAGAAATACTTGAGAAAATATACTTTTGTCTCTTTAGCAACTTAAATGTGAACTGCCATGCCTCTTTCAGAACTCGTTCCTCCTTTCTTCGTAGCAAGCTGAAATGTCTATTGTCATTAGTCTCCATATTGTCCAGAACTCAGCTCTAACAAACTGTTTCATTGTTCCTTTAAATTTTCAGTATATTACCCAGAGTTATTCTAGATAAAAACTTTTTTGTAAATTAATTTTGCCCTATATTGTCACAACATCCCATATTCTTTCTTCTACAACATTCTACACAGAATTCATTTTACCAAAGGAATGCCTAATGTACAGACATATCTGAAACCAAAGTAGCAAAGCTATGATGGGTAGATACTTCCAAGTAACTGAATTATAATCAGAAATGCGTGTATCTACAGATAGTCTTTGGGAGCATGGAAAGTTAATTTTAATAATTCTATTTATATAATTTGTGAAGTTCATATTTTAAAAGCAATATTAGAAAAATCGATTTATATATTCCTAATTATTCCATTTCCAAATGGCAAGCAGAGCATTACCTATTACAATTCATCATTCAGTTTTTGTTAAAATAACTTTTGCTATTTCAAACAATACCCATTAAGGTTTTGACTCACTTCTCTTGCAAAATCCTTTTATTGAATTTTCTGATTAAAGTATGAAATTGTTAAATAATGAAAACATCACCATTGGTCTCACAATACCATCATCCACTAAGGACCGGGCAAGTCAACTCTAAATTTTCCAAGCTGTACTGGGCAATTTTTGCATTTTAAATTGTAATTGTTTTTAGAATAATATGAATACTTGGTAATAATGATACGAACAGTGGAACAGAAATTAATTACTGAAACTGCTTTTAGCAAAAGCAGCATTTCCAGCCTCTATAATTACTGTGAGAGAATAGTAGTAGATAATCTCTGGCACATCTGGGCTGCAAAATTACACATTTATTGTGGGCTAATATGGAATAGCATTTATTGTTTTCCAGCTTCACAGAAATACCATTACCATCACACTACATTTTTGTAGAAATGTTATGAAATTCCTCCCATCTGTACTAGGACTGTACTTATTTTATTTTCTTACCAGGAGACAGTAGCATAGCACCAACATATTATAGTAAAGAACTGAAGTGTCTGACTTCCGCTAATGGAACTGCTCAAAGTAATCCACTGGATAACATTTATTTATCTTTTGTGTGTACATTAATTTCCATACACTGACTCCTGTCAGCATGGAACAATTCTGTCAACACAGAACTTTTCTCTACTAGTACAAATTATTATTTTTATTTCTTTTGATTTTTTCTTCCCTCACAAAATATTGTTGAGAGTTACAGAAAGACAACATTGAATTTTTCAAGTAATGTTTTTCATTTGATCTTTTGAACTATTCTTATAATTCACTTTGAATATTTGGACAGGAATATCAGTTCACAACATTTATGGTAGTGTATTAAAAAAAGGAAAAATAAGGGAAAGAAAATATAAAATTAAGAGCAAAATTGCATTCTGTGCACTTTCAGGAAATGAACATGCATAAGTTAGTTTATTTAGTCTCTGATCTGTTAGCTGGTTAACCCAAAAATACAAGATACAAAAATGTATCTTGAACTTCAGAAACACTAGAAAATATCAGCTTTTCCTTGATCATTGTTAGAGCAACCCAGTTTAAAGTTAACACTGCCGGTTTATATTAGGAGATTTTTAATTAGGATCAATGTCTACTTCCAAAATTTTCTGGATGACCTTGGCAAGCTAGTTCACCTCCATGTCTGCAAAACTTGTTTAATGTTATTTAGTGCTTCGGCAAAGAATTTTGAAATTTAAGATTGAAAAATCATGATATAATAGGACACATTACAGAAAAATAGCTTTACATATTTCATAATATGGAAGTTATATTGAACTGACCTCCTTCAGCTGAACAGATGACCACAATGGGGCTGAAGGGACCATCTCCTTTGTTGTTGTAAACACCAACTTTCACCTCAAAAGGAGTCAGAGGTGGCACACTTTCATCTCTGTAGATGAACTTTGAGGCATCTGAAGATGTCACCATTTTTTCCTTCCAGCCACGTGTTCCATTGGGTCTGAAGGCTACAATGTATCCAAATCCTTCTCCATTCTGAAACTCTTCTGACACTGGCTGAAAAATAAAGCTCAGGTAGTAAACAGATGTGGTTTTACTAATTTAGAAAGCATCACACAGTGGCTGACCATAATCAGTCCGTCTGCTTGTGTGAGGGTGATCGCTTATAGTTGCATCATAGGAATATTTTTTTATCATGCCTGAGAACTCATCGGGACAATTGCTTCTGAAGAGGAACTTCGTGAGAGAGCATTATCATCTCATCAACATAGTTAGGTCACTGTCCTAGGATTGAAAAAGCTCTTGGTCTCAGAAAGATTTTTTCTTCTATAGCTCCCATTTTGTAGTCAATGCTTTAAACAGTCTCTCCAGTGACCTTGCTAATTATACAGAGCACTATATTCTCAGGTGCTCCAAAAATGTGATACAAGTGACACTTAATACAGTGACATTCTCATGGATTTAGGTGCCAGCCTCTCTAATTTCTTGAAGTGCCAATCCTAGGTCTGCAGCTAATGAACATGTGAATCAGAGCTGGAGCACAGAAGACATGAATCCTTGATGTGAGAAGAAAAAAAAATAATGATTTCAAAGGCTGAGGAGGTAAAATCAAGATCAACTTTGTAATCTAGTGATTTGAGTTGCAAGGGAGGGGCGTTGCATCTCTTTGCAATACTTTTGGAGTTGGCAGTAGACAATTGCTATAAAAAAAGCAATAAAAAAAGAAATTCAAGAGAAGTAGCAGAACCATTGGATATTGCTGTCAATGCTAAATACACAGACTATGACCTAAAGTTGTTTGAATAAAAATTTGTCTATTGTATCTGTGTTGCAGGTTAGGACACCACTGAGTGTCTGGTTTCTTTTGGAAGAAAACTTCAACCCTTGACAGAGATAGAACACTGCAATCATCTGGGGAACACTGTAAAGACATTTAATATGAATATTGCATACCAATATATGATATTGGAGACTGGGATTAGGCCAGTTTACAACAGATTGAGATTCAGTAAATATTCTTCCAATAGGAGACATGCTGCTGTTTATACTTACAGACTTAAAGGAAACTGAAATTGGCTCTGTCTCACCTGCCTTAGGTAGCTGGTGTCAGAGAAGTCAGACATGCCAATGAAAGACACTCTCTTCCTAAAATTTGCTGTTTTAAACAGTTAGTCAGAATTCTACATTTCTTTTACCATCTGAATCCCCTCAAGCTGTCTAGGCAAAAATGTTCTTCATTAAACCGCCATGTCTTTATTTGATGGATTTTTTTCTTGATTTTATACATATATACACACATATATATCTCTCTGTTTTCTGAATCTAAAACTCTTCATGGTAAATCTACAACTTTTCAAAACTACTCAAGAAAAGTCTCTGTTCTACCATGTTACTTATGATTAGCAGAGAAAAAACTTCCAACTCCTCCGTTTTCCCAATGGCCTAGTTGTACACCTGTGCTGCATCTTGCTTCACAAATATCTTCTCAAAATAAAGGTCTATTTCAGGGTTAATTTTATACTTTTATGAAATATTTTTTAAAAAATTATTTCTCAATTGAAGTTTTTTAAATGTTACAAGATTTGTCATCTCCTCCCTCAGCTATTATTTCATCTGGTGTAGCAGTTACATAAGATCCAGAAAGGTCAAATCAACCAAAATGGTAGATCAAGGAGAAAAGAATAATGAATAAGCACAACTTTAGAGCTTTTACCCTAATGCCCTCTACTCAAACCACATGAAAATGCACATTAATTTGGAACTTTAGAACATGTGTTCTGTGTTCATGTGTTGCCAAGATTTGCTGTAAGGACACTCCAGTGCGGTACTCTTTACTTTGCCCTTAAAGAAATAAACATGAAATAAAACCTTTATTAAGAAAAGTCTCTTACCTCCCATGCTATTACTAATTCATGTCGTCTTCCACTTCTGCCACTTACATTAGCTGGAGGTGTCTTTGGAACTGAGAGAAAAAAACAAAAAAAAAGTCCAAATCAACAAAACAGAATGCCCAAGTTATTGAAGTTTTCCTCATAGGAATTCAATACTGCGGAAAACATAAGGCAGTTAAATCGGTACAGAAATAACAAACAACATTTGCTCAAGTTTCATTTCAGAGGATTCCAGAGTCAAGCTGGTAAACCCAAAAAGAGTATAAGCTGAGAAGTTCTTTAAAAAATTATATCTTTAAAAGAAATTATAACTGTTATTAATGTGAATTGGGTTATCATACTTGGTAGCATCTTAATTTATCCATTGGAATTGTATAATTTCTTTTATCTTAGTGCCTCTCATGAAGCTCCTGAAATGACTGCATAACCAGATGGTCAAATTCCTTTACAGTCGTGAGTTCATTTTCTGTGAGCAGATACCTCTTGTATTTATTTCATTAAATATGTCCTAAGCTATGTTTCTTTCTTTCCTAACTTCTGTAGAGAGGTCATTGATAGAAATGTGCAATGAAACATTAACTGTTAAGGCCTTCTTGCGTGCTGTTTACCATATTTATTGAGTAGCACTGTGCCTTTGAACTATACAAAGAAAAATACATTTAAATAAATGTACACAGTCCTCTCTACTTCCCGTGTTGATTATTAACAGCTTAAGTTCAATGAAAGTGCAGTTTTAGTGTTCACATAAAATTTCAGAATTTGTTTCTGTAGTGTCTTTTGGAACTCTGAACTCTTCTTTAAAGAACATAAGCTCAATTGTTTGGAATTTTTTTTCCTCATAAATGATGCAAACTCACAAAGCTTATGAAGTGTTTCTGATTTACAATATTAGAAATGAGGTAGGAGCTCTTTTATCTGCCATGTTTATCAGACTAATGTCTGGAATTTGTGAAGCATGCCTCTCCAGTAAGCCTGAGTTCATCTGCCAAACATTATGCCTTTGTATTTTTCCTTCCTTCCTTCCTTCCTTCGTTCCTTCCTTCCTTCCTTCCTTCCTTCCTGCCTGCCTGCCTGCCTGCCTTTCCTCCTATCCTCCCTCTTTCCTTCCTAGTTACTCTCTGCTGAAAGCTTTTGACTTCTGTATAACCAGATGATCAAATTGCTTTGCAGTTTAACTGCAGTTTTGCTGGTAGAAAAGCAGGTATTCGAACTGGGCTTGTAGCCCAGGCTCTTCTCCATTGAATGGTGATATTTAGGGTGCTTCATCTCACTCAAAGATAACTTTCTAAACAATAGGGGGGATTGTTTAGACTGTACTGACTGGAGACATTAACTAGTTTTAAGTAAGATCTAATCTTTACATGCCAAAAAGTTAATCAAACTTTCCTTTCAGAAGAAGAACTGCTCTCTGGATTAAACAGAAAAAATAGAACTCTATCAATGTGCAGAAATCTATCAATTGAATGCAGTTGAATGCAGTGATTGATGCAGGTTGAATGATGAGTGAAAAGATGCAGATGAAGAATCATCTGCCAGTTAATTAACATGCAAAAATTATGATGCCATCTCTAATGGAGCATATTTAAATCTTATTTAGCGCTCAGTTTTTCTCTTGGCTTTCTGGGATATTTTTTGGTTAAGTATAAATGTAAATGAAGTTTTTATGTAGATGCCACGCTCCTGATGAGAGAGAATGCTGTACTCTTTTGAAGTATCCAACATGATGGACTTATCTGACCTGCAGTGTTCTCTTTCTAGTTTTCTTGCTAACAGCCTTGAGAAAACAGCCCTATTTAAATAAATCAACTTTAAAAGAACAAAACTGTCAAAACGATGAATTTCTTTTGCACCAAACAAAAATGTACATTCCCACAGTGAAACTCTCTCAAATGAATAACCATTAAAAGAATAAATGTGCCAAAGGAATAAATTTCCTCTGCATTGCACCAAAGCAAAGGATACGATTAGACAGAGACATTTTGAAAAGAGAAACCTGTAAGTGAATAAAAAATATTAGAAGAAAACACTTTTTTGCCAGGCGCCAAGATTATGTATTAGCAACCCTTTAAGCAGCATCACCTTTACATCAGTGTTATACCTGAATTTACTCACTCACAGCCCAAGCTTATTGCCTTGCAATTAGTGACTTCCCAATCTTTATTAATTCTTGGCAGTGACACTCACATCAAATAAGACCCATGTGATGAGAACAAGGATGTTGGACCTGTTTTCATTTAGTGTTTATTAAAGCTGATAAATTCAGTGTTGTTTCTTCTGAATAAATACACTTCAGCTATTGGGAAAGGTTTCTCTGCTGTGCTACTATGTCTCATGTAACAAGAAGATGAGAGAATGTCAGCTGCTGGAAAATGAAACATTCCTTGGCTTAAAATTGGTCTTTAGGATCACAAAATGTGATTATGCTTTGTTTGATCATATGTCTGTCATTTTTATCAAAGCCATCACATTAGCCTCTTTGCTAGCTATCTATTTTCACTTGTCTCTTGTTTTATTCTTAGACCATAAGATCTTTGGGATCAGATCTGCTTTCCTTTCATTTGTTTCTTCATCAACTAGTAAGGTTGGGAGCTAAAAGTCAGATCTCTCTATCATTCTCATATTGAAAACAACAAAACACTAAAAAAACACATATTTTGAAAGATATGGTGACCACGTGTAGTTCACAGTGAATAATGGGTGTATGCTGGCACACGTTAATGTTGAAACCTCCACTTAAGAAGAACAAACAAAAATCTTGAGATTACTTCACCAGGAGTTTGACTAGAAGAGGAACAGCAGGAATTCTTTCTAATTGTTTTCTATTTTAATGGAAGTGATGTGATAAGCTGAAAATGAAATTAAACACTATTAAAACTTATCTTTTCTAAAACAAATAAACAAACAAAAATCATTTAAAATTATCCCTAAGGGCAGGCAGGAAGAATGAAGCCTTCAACAGTCCCATGAAGCATTTGAAAATACCCTTAAATTATAAATGAAGGAAAGGTGATATGGAAAGTTAAAGCTTACACATGAAGCCATGACCAGTTGTTTAGTAACTCTCGTGTATCATCATTACAAGCTGAATATGCTTGAATAGCAGTGGGCTTTGTTCAGGAAAAAATGTGTGCACAGAACTGATGTTGCTGAGCATTTTGTGTATGGAAGCAGTGGTCATAAAATGCTGAAAAGTGCTGACCATACCACCTACATTTTAAAAATCTGGGGAAGATTTTGGAAGTGTTAGGCAATACCAAAGCTATGGAAGTATGACCATTTGGGCAGATGTTATTCCAGAGTTCCATTGTGGGTTTGTTCATCTAGTCCAATTCCCCTTCAGAAGCAGGTCCACCTAGATCAGGCCGCATAGGAACGTGTCCAAGTGGGCCTTGAAGACCTCCAAGGAAGGAGACTCCACAACCCCTCTGGGCAGCCTGTGCCAGGGCTCCCTCACAGTTAAATAGTTTTTTCTTATATTTAAGCCTGTGCCAGGGGTCCCTCACCCTCACAGTAAAATAGCCTTTTTTTATGCTTAAATGGAACTTTTTGAGTTCCAGCTTCACCCCATTACCCCTTGTCCTGTTGCTAGATACAATAGAAAAAAAGGATGTCCTAACACCCTGACACCCACCATTTAGATATTTGTAAATAAGATCTGCCCTCAGTCTCCTCTTTTCTAAACAGCCCCAGTTCCCGCAGCCTTTCCTCATAAGGAAGATGCTCCAGTCCCCTGATCATCTTGGTGGCTCTGGACTCTCTCCAGCAGGTCTCTGTCCCTCTTGAGCTGGGGAGCCCCGAACTGGACACAAGACTCCAGATGAGGCCTCACCAGGGCATCATAGAAGGGGAGAAGAACCTGCCTGGACCTGCTGGCCACACTCTTCTTGATGCATTCCAGGATGCCATTGGCCTTCTTGGCCACGAGGGCACATTACTGGCTCATATTTAACTTATTATCAATCAGGACACCCAGGTCTCTCTGCAGAGCTGCTCTTCATCAGTTCACCCCATAACCTGTACTGGTGCATGGGGTTGTTCCTTCCCAGATGCAGGACTCTGCACTTGTCCTTGTTCAACCTCATGAGGTTCGTCTCTGCCCAACTCTCAAGCTGATTGAGATCCCATTGAATAGCAGCACAGCCAGTCCTCCCAGTTTGGTGTTATCAACATTTTGAGCACTGCTCTGTGCTTTAGGGAGCTGAAATTAAGTTTTTGTTTTGGAATTTTAAAAATTCTTCTCTCCTCACTCTGCATGTCTGATGGATTTTCTGTATTCTGTTCTTTTTTTTTAATTAAAACGGTAGATTCTGGTACACTGTGAAGATGGCCCCATCCAAATACTTTGGGTACTCCCTCTTAGGCAAAATATTGAAAATTATTAAATATTTCATTTTGCTAGGATAAAAAAGAAACATAGCCATTTGCATTTTGAAAAAAAGTTATAATTTGAATTGTACTTCAGTTTTATTTAAAAATATAAAAGCTGGAAAGAGAAACATAAATGTTTTGTTTTGAATTGAAAGAGATTTTTACTTTTTATCTCAAATTACTATTTCATTTCTAATTTGTTAAAGAAAATTTTTAAAAATTAAGCATTGTTTAAAATCAGTTTTATATTACCTATTTTCACTAGAGTGAACCAAAGAAATCTTTTAAATTGTTCTGTCTTTAGATTCTTTTCCTTACAGAAAGAAAAATATAATGCCACATTGAATGTGGAAAAAGTGAAAGTATTGAAAAATCAGCTTATCTTCTTTTTAATATTCCAATTCTTGAATGGACAATTTATAATTGCAGTGTTAATTGCAAATTATAATTACAGTGTTTCTGTTTTATCTTTCTTTCCACGGAGATGTCTAGTGACGTTTTTCAATGAATAGAACCAGAGAATGGTAGGAGTTGGAAGGGACCTTCAGAGATCATCCAGTCCAACCACCTGCTAAAGCAGGGTCATCTTGATCAGGTCACACAGAAATGTGTCTAGGTGGGTTCTAAAAACCTACAGAGAAGGAGACTCCACACCTTCAGTGGGCAGCCTGTGCCAATGTTTGATCATCCTCACAGTAAAGAAGTTTTTCCTGTGTTCCAGCTTGTTCCCATTACCTCTTGTCTTCATATTCAGTGCTACAGAAAAAGGACTGGCTCCATCCTCTTGAAATCAGCCCATTAAATATTTATAAGTGTTGATGAGATTCTCCCTCAGTCTTCTCTTCTCTAGACTAAACAGTCCCATGTCTTACAGCCTTTCCTCACAAGAAAGATATTCTAGTCCCCTCATCATCTTGATAGCCCTCCACTTGACTCTCCCTAGAAGTTGACCATCACTCTTGAGCTGGGGAGCCCTGAACTGGACACAGGACTCCAGATGAGGCCTCATCAGGGCAGAGTAGAGGGGAAGAAGAATCTCCCTGAACCTGCTGGCCACACTTTTCTTGATGCACTCCAAGATGCCATTGGGCTTTTTGGCCATGAGGGCACATTACTGGTTCAATTTGCAGCCCACTAGAACTGCCAGGTCCCAGATGCCTCTCCAGAGAGCTGCTCTCGAGTAAGTCACTCTAAGCCTGTGCTGGTTCCTCTCGAGGTGCAGGACTCTACCCTTGTCCCTGTTGAACTTCACGAGGTTCCTGTCTGCCAGTCAAGATCTCACTGAATGGCAGCACAGCCTTCTGTGTGTTTTGTTTGTTATGAAGACAAATGACAGATCAATAATTTTATGTGCCTTAATTTCTGTGCAGAATAATAGTATTTAGCAGACAAGATTAAAATTGATTACAGTATTGCTGTAGAAACATTCAGTGAGATTTAGTCCCAGTATTTCAGTTTTGCAATCTGAATGAGATAGAGGGAAGAGAAGCGATTTACTAGCCTCCTGCTTTCAGAGTAAAAAATGCTTATATGAGCTGCCCAAATTTACAGAGAATTTTCTGATAAGCAGTTGAGAATATATTTCCCAAATCCCAATTCAATGCTTTAATCACAATGTCTTTCTTACTCTGCTTGAATCCTGTATTCAGGAAGATGTTTTTCATATGGATTTTTTTTTTTAATAAATTCTGAAACATCTTTTCAAATAAAGAAAAATGAAACAAAATGTTGATTTGTCTCTGAGGAGACAAATTATTAAACTTGACTTTAGTCCTTATAAAAACGTTTACTCAAGGTACAGTTGCAGTTCCCTATTCCTTTTAGAGCTTTTTATATCTTTAAAGACACAGATGTAGTTTGAAAACCAACTCTTCTTAGCTGTGTAAAACATACGGGTGGAGGAGGAAAGTGTTAGTTGCCAGCTTGGCAGAACTTCCTAATGGGAGGACCAAAGTAAGAACACATTCATGAGTTTTTCCTTCTCAATTATTTTGCTTGATATATATCTGTCTCTGTCTCTCTATATATCTCTGGCAGTACAGATCTGGGAAACAGAGGGATGCTAAGTGAAAAGTCTTTCACTGTGTGAAAGGTCAGCCCTCAAGTTCTCACCCTCCCAGAAAAACATTTCACATCTCATCTGTTCAGGAATGAAATGTAAAACGTGACAACATCTTAGAAGCTGATGATATACTTTATTCAACTACTGGAAAACAAGGATGTCTCGATAGGTCTTAGGATCTGCTTTTCTGTTCTTCTCATTTCCTCTATATTTTTAACATTTATATTTTAGTAGGAGAGAGAATTCAGTTCTATTAGTTGACAACAGTCTCATGTGTGGCTGAGGGATTTAGTCTGCATAGAATCCAAGTCACCAGATATAGGTATGAAATCTCAAATGCGGTGGCATATATGCCAGAGAACCATTTCCTTAGCTTTCCTCTTAAGTCTTTCAGTAGCACACATATTTGGATTCTTTGTTAATCTATACTGCATACTAATTTGAGCCTGCAATATTATGTGTTAGTAGGCTACTGGTTCTAAATATACCCATGCTGTCAATTTTTGCTGTCTATTTCCTCTTCTACTTTTGGTTTTTCCTTATGGAAAAGCACAAGTAATCATCTCCAAATGTCCTAGATATTAAAGGTTTTAATTTATTTCCTAGAGAAAATGCAGTCACGCTAACAGGAAAAACTGAAACTTCTTTTCTATGGATCACAAGCAAATAAAACACCACTCCCAACAACAGCATCAACAAAAAACCAAACCAAACCAGTCTAAACCATGCAACTTTGTTCCTCAGACAGAGTGATTTGTTGTTATGCTATGAAATTCTAACTAAG
Organism: Urocolius indicus; assembly: GCA_013401255.1. Classification (NCBI taxonomy): domain Eukaryota; kingdom Metazoa; phylum Chordata; class Aves; order Coliiformes; family Coliidae; genus Urocolius; species Urocolius indicus. The sequence goes on along the minus strand of WBNH01000020.1, from coordinate 259,586 downwards.
AATAAGGATGAGTTAATTGAAAATAAGGACTTATTAAAAATAGACCCTGTGTACAATCTGCTACTAATGTAGTGCATCACATTGTTACATCACAAAAGCAAGTTTGCATGCCTAATTAGCAGGTTAAGCTTTAATCCTATTCAATTTCTCTCTCCCCATGTTTCCCCATGAATAGATAATGCAACTGATGCTTTGCCCCCAGGCTTCAAATGCCTGACTGCTTTAGTGGAATGCCAGACATGTTTAAATTCGTGTTATTGTCTCTTTTCACCTTGTAGACCTGTAAAATATGTATCAAGGCTAGAACTGACAGAAATGCAGCAGCTGGCTATAAGTTAGATGTGCCAGAAAATTGCAGTATTATCCCTTTTGATGAAAGCAACTCTGAAAAGCAACCACGTTGACTAAATGTGAACTAACAAGATTAGGATTTAATTAGAAAATTAAAGCAAGTGGAAACCTGCTTATGATTCCGTTGATTTCCTTACACTGTCCCAAATATCTTTTCCCTGCAAATTTTTAGATAACAGACTAATATAAAATGTTGTTACTGTCTTGGGGAAGAAGTGATAAAATAAGTGAAGTGTTGGGAGAGAAAAAGACTTTAGTCTCCAGTCAAATTAGCTTGTGCCATTAAATTACAGATGACAATTTCCATTTAAGTATAAAATAATGGAAGCAGAATCACACTTTGGTTGCCTTTGTGAGTTGTCTGCACAGCTATCATTCAGCCTGATGGATCTTCACTGATCTGAGCATGAGCGGTAGTCACCTTCTCTGCTGGTAGACTGACATTTCTGGAGTGTTACCCAGTGTAGGGGCAGTCTGTTTGTTTTCACTTGTGGGCAACATCTAACATAATGCAAATGGCTAGGTTATTCTTCCTGGTTCATGAACAGAGAAGTTGATGCCACATTCTTTTTAAAATATCATGTCCTTTCATGTACATGTCTTTTAAATATTGAAATCCGTGATACCAGAACTAGAGCCTATGTTAATACAAATTTTCCCTTGAGGCTTTTGGCTAAAAAATTATTAGTAGAGAGATTCTGATTGCTATGTACACTAAGATAGATAATTAACGTGCTAGTTTGGAAAATCTTATACGAAATACAATTAAAACTATTACTAGCTTTCCTGTGTCTTTGGCCTTGGCATCTGAAGGTTATATCAAGGGTGATAACTCACACCATCATTAAAAGCTGCCTCAATGGGCAGAGCTAAACAAGCTCTGGAATTCAGAAATATCTGGAGATCAGGAAAAAGTGTCTGTCTGAATGAAGTAGACCATGAAGCCTCTGGAATTTCAAGAATTCAATAAAAATTATAAGTAGAATGATATTTTACAAAGACTTATATGTGTAAATATTTATCTTTGGTTTTTTTTTCTGTAGTTCTTTTCAATTAGTTTTTTTATTTAAAACTGATTCAATCGTGCTATTGTTCTGACTTTACAAAACTTTTCACGTTCTAAGAAATTGAGGAAACTACATCTTATTGTATCTCCCGTCTTCTCAATCCTTCTATAGAAAGTTAAAAAAGGAGACTGCATCTATCTTTTTAATTAAAGAAAAACTACAGAAAGCTCAGTCCTGGTCACAATTGAAACAGAAACCAATCTTCTTAATGAAAAATCTGAAATTCAGGCAGAATTTTTTTGTCTGAAGTCTAAGTTGTTTTACTATCATTTGTCTGGATTTCAACGTCATGCTAAAAAACACTCCCTCCAAACATGACATTTGTGCAGCTGTAACTCTGGTAACAAAAAGGTATTCTTACCTGGGAAGATGAGAGTGCCAGTAAACCTCCAGTGTGTCCGTTTTCCTATATTAACTAACATGTTACTGATAAATTATTATCAGTTACAGTGCTGTTTATCAGAAGCCCCATGTACTGGCCTTCAGAACATTGCTACTTGAGTTAAAGACTTTGTTCCTTCCAGAGACAAAAGTACAGAAGTATTGCTCAGAAATGAATATTAATCACCAGGTAAAAATGGACCTCATGCTGCATGCTTTTTTGTCCCCATTGTTTTTTTCTATTGATCAACACAATCAATTTCTAAATTGATTTTGAAGAGATAAAGCTGCAATGATTGTCTGAAGGAATATTGAAAATGGGCATGCATGAAGACTTTCACTAAAATGTAGAAATATGTTTTGATAATGTCTTTGCTGAACACTGGGAAAAAAGAAGGAATCTAAAAAAAGTGACAGCAAGATGAAATAAATCATTATCAAATTTCAGTTTGTGAGAAAAGCATTTGCTCACAGCTTAAATATATGGGGTCAATTAAAATCCTGAACCATTCGTTCAAAAACAAGGAACATATTCATAAACCTAAAAGAACATAATCACAGGGGTGCAACCTATTACAGGATGAACTTTTTCCAGAATGTTTGTGTCCTTTCTGATAGATACTACCTGAATAAACAAAGAAGTCATTTGTACATTTGGATCCAGAAGAATTTTCCCTGTCAATGAAATATGATGTAAAATGGAGGAAAGAATAATGGTAGTGTAAGAAAGCTTTTTTTAAAAAAAAATATTTTGAGATGAAAGTAGCTCCTGTTTGTTTGTTTGTTTTTTTCTTTAATTCCATTTTCTTTTCTTAATGAAAGTGTGTAGCATCTGAAACTTCTGCTATAAAGTTATTAATTTTCACAATGGGAGAGCTTGAAGAAGACAAAAGGAAGAGATAGAAAAGAAGCATCCTTTCACATGTGTGCATGGGAATCAAATCACTTTAGTGGAGTTCTGTAATTATCCAGTGAAATTTTGTACAATCTATCAACTATACAGTTATTTAAAGCACAAAAATGTAAATGTGTCTTATTAAAATTGAAGATAGGTTTGTTAGACTTGATCTGAAACAGTGCATCCAATTTTGGATGCTACAATGATAAAGACATTGATCAACTAAGGTAAGTTCAAGAGAGATCATTGGAATGCTGGGGCTGTAACACTTGCCTTGTGAGGAGAGGATAGAAGAATTGGGCTTGTTCATGTTGGAGAAGAGAGGGACCTAACAGTAGCTCCCAATGCCAGCTTCCAGTGGGCTATTCTTAGTTGTGCAAGGTGGGAAGGCAAGAAACAGTAGTCATACTGAAATAGAGGGAGTTCTGGCTGGGTATATAAAAGAAAAATCACAATGAGATTGGATAACTGCTGGCACAGATTGTCCTGAGAGGATGTCTAGTCTCCCTCCTTGGAGATTTTTAAGACTTAACTGGGCAAAGCCCTGAGCAACCTGATCTGAAGTCAGTTTCCCCAGCTTCGAGTGGGAAGCTGGACTACAGACCACCCAAAATCTTCTCCAATCCTAATTATTCAGTTAATTCTGTGTTTCAATCTAAGAAAAATCACCCTGAACATTTGGCTGTGAATGTTTATGGGTGGCATACACACAGATCGGTGATCTGTGGAGCTGAGGCACAAGGTAAACATATCTTAAAGATAATATTATTTGAGAATGAGAGAGGCAGACACATTTTGGCATTGCCACTTGTAATTCTTGTAATCACCCTTAATGAGAAGACAGAGTGCAACATAACTGCTCTATTTTTCCAGAATATTTATAACTACAAAACCAGTGGTACTTTAAAATTCAAGTGGAATCTTTGAATTTGGCACTCATATTCTGCATGATCATAAAAACTACTTACAAATTATTCAGCTAAAGAGAAATAAAAACAAAGTTGAAATTCTCTAGGCCTCCCAAATAAAAAAGAAGATGAAGAACATTCTGAAAGTGTTCTGAGACGCAGTTATCTTCTGAGATTTTGTTTAAATCCTATCTCTATATCTTTCTTCTCTTAAAATGTCTTTCTAGCTGCCTAGGGATTTTTCTCAGATTTACCATCCTTCTGTATCTCCCTTTGTTCTGCCTAAGTTGCTGTCAATGACTCCAAATAGGATATAAAGCTTTTTTTTTCTGGACTCCTACTATATCATACCAGTCAGAAATATAGAGGGATTTCTTTAAATGCAGTAACAGTTTGTGGTAGAGAACAAGGTATTTCAAATTAAGCACCTTCCCATGTCTTCCCTATCTTGTTGAAAAAATTTCTGTTCACCTTCAAGGAGAAAAGTTATGAACAATAAGGTGGGAGATGCTGCTTCGGATCAGTTCTTTGAAGAGATTGAGAAGCAGTATACAGCCAAAGATCACTGGAAATCTGTCAGAGGGCAGGCAGCAATGGTTTAAGTGTAAGATGAAGACTGAAGCAGACAAGGTGGAGTAAGACAGAAGGAAATGTGGTTATTTGAAGTTTCTGTAAATTAAACAATATTCTGGTAATTAAAACAAGCTGGGTCACCATTACAGAGAATATCATCCTGGAACACAAATAACTGAACACACAGATATGTATCAGGGAGAAGAAAATATCTACATTATTATATTAAAACTGTTCTTGCTTTTGATAACGCTGGAAAAGTAACCTCTTTATCCTCTCCTTACCTGCTTCATTTGTTCTGATCATGCGTGATGGTACACTTGGGTCTCCAGTCCCAATTTTGTTGGTTGCTACAACTCTGAACTCATACTCCACCCAAGGGTTCAGTTCGACCGCCATAGCAGACTCCATGTCACCACTTATCACATCGGGAACTGCAGACAGTAAAGAAATGTGTAGGTCACTCAGAAATCTGAAGCTCACATGCAGTGTCTCAATGGCAGGTAGATTTTGTGATACAATATGGACATTAGAAGCGATAGACATCGAGGATCTAACATGTCAGAAATCACAGCTAGGTTTTTGACACTGTGGTACGCCTGAAAAGACACAGATTGAAGGATATAGGGGAGAGCTTTCTGCTTATTCAGATGCATCGTGGCAGGTGTCTTTGTGTTGTCCTTTCAGAGCTGTTGCTAAGTAACGTGAAAGGAATGAAAAAAAGAAAAAAATTCAGTGCTTTTAATTTATCATTGTTCTCTTAAAAGTATCTGTTCCTGCAGTTGTCAGTGATTGCTATTGTGATGAGCGGGAGTTTTGAACCATCTACTTGGGCTGTTTCAAAGTTTTTCTCACCTGTTTTTACGGTCTGCCAGCCAAGAGAAAATGGACTGCGTGCTTGCAGGTTGTAGAGGGAGATAGGGCTGTGATTGTCTGCCCCAGGACTCCAGGAGAGTGTTGCTGTGGTGTCTGTAATTTCCTCCACTATTACAACCCCTGGGGGACCAGGAGGACCTAGAAATAAAGTGGAATAATCAAACAGACCACACCATCATCACGGACGAGCAGCAATAACACAGGAGATGTATTCTGTAGAGACCCGGTGGAGTTCAATATCCATGAAATGCAAGGGTTAAAATACTCTCTACTACATCACGGAGATACTTCAGTTCCATGATTTCTGCTGGTAAAGTGTGATAGTTTCTACTTTTTAATGCTGTGTGGGTGAGGATCAATTAAGTTGTCAGAGTGACAGAGGAAGAAATAGAAATAAAGTTTCCTGTTATAATTGCTCTGAACCTAAAATTAAAGGGAAAAAAAAAAGAACAAGTTTAAGTAACAACCCGGCTACAGTGAACAGTTGCAGCCACGTCTTCTCTTTCTGAGAGGCTTGTCAGCAAGAAAGACTAATAGTGATCAAAATGAAGCACAGATGGATATGCTGTTTGAAGAACAATAATATCACTAATAACTGAATCAAGTATGCAGCATTCATCCCTTTTTTCATATGGACTCATTCAGGGAAACTGTCTGGATTACTGTCCTGCTGAAAGTCCATTAACTGTGGGATTGAAAGTTGTTCAAAACAAAACATAACCCAAACTCAAATATTTTGAAGGCTGATAATTTGTGTGGTCCCATTAAAAAACACCCCCCTTCCCCAACAACTCTCTTGAGATTTGAAAGGATTATTTATTCCACTTAGCTGCACCAAATGAGAATACGTTAATCACCATTTGTATTGGTCATGTGACTGATCCAAGAAGTGCAGTCCCTTGTAACAAACATGACTGTGAAGAAAAATGTGTCTATAAAGTCCCACTCCCACCCCCAATTTTTTCCTTCTTTTCTTCCTGTTTTTTTTTTTTTTTATTATTATTTTTATTGGTGTTTAAAAATGTATTCCATTTGTACTTGCCAAACTACATCAGAGACAAGGTTCTCCTCGTTCAGCTCCTCTTCCACAGTTGCTGTGTAACCAGAGAAAATGTGCACCTCTGTCATGGGTAAATGCAGAATAAACGTCTCTCTTGTGGTTTCTTATACCCAAAAGCTTATATAAGCTTATAAGGATAGAACTTAATATTTCTGTAAAATATTAATATTATTAATAGCTATTGATATTTCTGCCAAGTCTGGATTTTCCTGGCATTCAAGATCCTTCTATCCTACTATAGTTGAAAGCTGAACTTTTGCATCTGCTCCTACACAGATGGAGGATTGTGAAATCAGAAATGCACTACTGAACACTTTCTCTCAAACTTTCTCCATGAAACTGCAGAAAGGATGGTATAGAAACAACTTTATTAATAGAAACCTATTGCTGCTACTGTTTTGCAAGAGCCCTATGCCATTTGCATGCATCCTTTGGATACCTCCACTGTGACAAGCTGCAGTGAGTGGGATGGTCCCATTAGCTGAACTGTCAGATCAGCACCTGTGGATCAGGGTGGCAAACACTCGAGTCTGGTGCCTTCATTTCAAGTGCCAATTGCAGACAGGTGTTCTGCATTACTGGACTCAGTATTATTGTATTTTACTAGTATTTCCTACAATCAAATATTTTACTGGCTAGAATCTTTGGTTCAGGAGTAGAACCAAATTTATCTGAATATCAAAGGCTAAATAAAAGCCAATAGCTGAAATAATTTTAGTTGCCGTGATTTCTTTTTTTTTTGTCATTTGCAGCTGCAAACAGCTTTATATTTCCTCTGATATGCCTTCAACAAAAGCATGCTTACATGAACTGTGACAACAGTATGATCAGAGTTTTGTAATAGCTGGGCTCAATAGCTTCAGAGTGAAAGAGATATTGAATCCTTTAAATGAGGAAGCAATTGAGGGTATTCACTTACCACTGTTTGCTTGGCAATGATCTACAAGCAACTAATTGACATTAAATTGTCAGAAATATAAGGCATTTAGAAATAACAAAAAAAAAAAAACCAACAAAACACCACACAACAAAAAACCAAAAACCCAAGCCCAAAAACCAAGTAAAAAAAGAACATTTGCAATTCAAGGGATTAAATTCCTTCCATTCCAGGAATGGAAGGAACTCAGTGCAGTTTAGTATTACAGATATATGATGAAAGAAGATTGTCTCCACAATGCTTTGCGCCTCTCTTCACAGGATCCCAGGGCACGGCTCTTGAAGAGCTCTGGAAGAACAAGGGTTTCCACTTCCATGAGTGCCAAATAGCTTCAGTGCTGGGAGCCTCTCGCCTTGCTCTGCCTGCTCAGCAAGCTTGACATTGCTGCCGTCACTGCTTTTAATTGAGTCATAAACATTGCTGGAGTAACTCGGTGCCATCCTTTCATCAGCTTGTGACTCTTGGACTTCTGGAGTCCCAACGTCATTGACAGTTGAAAGGTCTTACTTTTCTTCACTGGAGAAAACATGGCAGAAAAATGTATCCTCTGCACTCCTGCCTTTCTGCCAAGTGTTTGCTGCTCTTTGATGGGAAGCACCAGGTCAGACCTTTGTCTCAGAATAGCAAGTCCTGGGGCTAATTTAATAAAATAGGGTGATCTTCAATCTCCATCATCTTTTGTTTCAGGCTATCTGTTGATGTAGGAAAATACTAGTGAAATTTTTATTTGTAGCCATAAGGGAAAGTATAAAGGAAAGCTGAGATCTTGATGCAATCATTTGCTTTTACTAGGTTGGAGCCCTAGGCCCAGAATTATATCATGGTTCCAAGCACAAACAAAATTAAAGGGAAATATTTTAGTGCTTTCCCCCTACGACAATATTTCTCTCATGCACATGCAATGTTGTTAAAGACTTTCTAGCCACTGTATTATAGGCAAAAGAACAAGTGTCTTGCTCATAGTAAAGGATGTAAAATATATTTATGCAGACGTCTCCTGATAAATTCTCAATGCATTTTGTTTTTGGAGTTTTCTCATGTTTTTTAAGCCTTCCAAAATGCATTCCTATGCATGGCAATCTGTCATTATGCTTTCTGAGATGTGTGCTCTTATACAGTCTGTGGGATGACTGCAAAAAGCATTTCCATTTCCAACAGCAAGCATTCTTGAAAGTGGATTAATAAAGGACAAAAGCCTCACTGATGACAAATGTATGACAGTTAGCCAGGACCTGAGTGCTATGCAGATGTCACTCATTTTTTGCAGAAATCTCATTAAATTTTATGCTTGCATATAATCATTTATGGTGTCAGCCAGACAGCTAATGTAGAGAAGCTTTTCTCCCAGGGGCCACGTTATTGTTCAGGAACTCTAAAACAATTTTTTCATACAGAATAGCCAATTGAGAAAAAAATGCATGGCCTCTCTGGAAACCACACAGCAAATGACTGGTCATAAATGCACTACAGTGCGGTCGACCTTCACAGAGAAGACATTTGGAGCTGCGATAGTCTCTTATTACAGCTCTAGAAGCACTGGAAACCCATTGTCAAGGATATCAGTCAGTTGTCTTCTTTTAGAGCAGTTCCATAGATTGATACTTTGTTTCAGGACATGCATGACTGCATTTTGGCAAATTTGTTTTGTGTCTTTTCATTGTTGGAATGATCCTGCTGAGAGGTCCTTTAGATTACTTGCCATGGTGCAATGTTAATGTGTGAGTTCTTGAAAGACTATTACCAATAACAGCTGTAGTCATTCAGCAAGGCAATGCCCTTTACTGTGAATCCCAAAATGCGTGCTGGTTTTCTCCACTGCTGTCTGACCAGTATAATTCTCACTTTTACCAAACCGGTAAGAAGCCTGATGTGTAGCTGTTCATAAACACTGATTTCTTGACCTGAATGTTTTGCTTTCTGAATGACAGGGTATACTAGCTTTTTGTCAAGAAGATAAGAGGTAAAGAAAAAGAGGAAAACAAAGAGGCAGTAACTACAGAATAATGGAAAAGGAGCTTGATAAAATAGGAGCCTGACTCTTGCAGCATAAATCTCCTTTGCAGTGCCCACCTGTGACAGATGACATATTTGCACACAGTGAAGAACAAGAGGATGGAGAGAAAGTTTGATGTATAGAAAAAAGTCTTTAGTGGATACATGCATATCTTCAATCCCTCCACATGTGATATATCCAGGTGTACCCATTGGCCTCAGGGAACGGTTTACTATTATGGACAAATTCTGTCAGCCCAATTAACAGGATCTGTGCTTAGATCATCTTCCTGGCCTTTGCTACAGCTCAAATGTAATTTCAAGGACCAGCAAAAATCTGCTGACCTTGTTTATGTTCCATTTAATGATGTTGTGTTTGATGGCCTTTAAACCCAAGTACTTGTCTTTAAGTTTTATTGGCAATATCACAACTGAAAGGAGAAGTGTGGTCAATCTAACCAGCAATTCCTGTGTTATATTTGCTCCAGGTCAGTGGAGCTCAGGAGAAACATTACTTCTCCAAAAATATAACACGAGAGTGGATTTCTTGCTTAGATTGGTAGTTTTGCCAGTCTACAAGATGAATGGCTTTAACCTCTTTTTTATTTTTAGACCACAAAAAGTGTACTCTTAAACCACAGTTTGTAGTCACAAAGGCTTTCATCCCTTCACACCACAAGGTTGCTCTGTACTCCATTTCAAGATCTTACAACTTCCAGGTAGCTGTTTGCTTTTAAAGCTCATTTTACTTACAGTAGGTATGCATTGTGCATTTGGATAACTTTCAGTGCACAATCTTACAATACATTATACATTGTAGAAGAAAGATGCTATTCATCTTATTTTACCATGAGTGTTGTGTTAATATTTGTATAGTTCAAAGGATTGTATTTGGCTTTGTATATGCTAATAAGTCTCCAAGGGTGCAAAGCATTGAGGCAGAGAATTAAGAAGGCTGGACATTATTTTTTCCTTTTGCTAGAAAAAGTGCAAAGTCTATTGACATCTATAACAATAGAAAACACATTTTTATTAGTAAGAATGAAAAGGATAATAAAAGCAAACAACGGTGAACAAACTATTACTGAAACACACTGAAAATATCTGCTATCTAAATCTACTAAAATCCTTAAGTATAGACTAACAAAATGTACTGGAAACAATGGTATTTGTGCTTAGAGTGCACAAGTCTATTTGTAATAGAACTGAGATAAAACAATAATTTATCTTTGAATTTCCCCAAAACATATTTTATAATATATACAATATTTTCATGTAAATAGATAAAATATGAAAAATATTAGATGTGTTAAAACATTTTTTTTCCCATGAACGTTGATGAATTCAAGGAAACACACAGAAAAAAATCTGCTTTTTTTTTGGACTTATTTTCGTTACAGAAGATAGCATTTTTTGTTAGTTAGCATCTAATGTTTAAAAATTGAGCAAACTTGCCTGGCTACTGCATTACTGTAGTTCTCTTGCAAAGAGCTAATGGTGTTTTTTCTTCACTATACTATCCCAGGCTTAATCACCTTGTAGTGTCAACTTCTGCTACGGGTTACAGTTTACACTGTTTGCATTGGAGAAAGTCAACCATTAAGTAATTTTGTGGCAATTACCTCTTTGCAAAAACAGAGATCAGCCTGAAGTATATGTAGGACAAGCGAAGCAATCTGAAAGAAAGTTTGGTAATCCACAGACTATTGTAAGGCAGTGTGTATTGTAGAATCATAGAATGGTAGGGCTTGGAAAGGACCCCTCAGTCCAACCTCCCTGCAAAAGCAGGTTCACCTAGATCAGGTCACACAGGAACACATCCAGGTGGGTTTTGAATACCTCTGGAGAAGGAGACTCCACAATCCTTCTGGGCAGCCTCTTCCAATCCTCCATCTCCTGAACAGTGAAATAGTTTTTTCTTATGTTTAAATGGAGTTTTTTGTGTTCCGGTTTCATCCCATTACCCCTTGTCCTGTTGTTAGACACAATAGAAAAAAGGAATGCCCCAACCTCCTGACACCACCATTTAGATATTTGTAAATATTAATGAGAATCCCCCCTCCCTTCTAGTCTTCTCTTTTCTGGACTAAACAGCCTCAGTTCCTGCAGTCTTTCCTCATAAGGAAGATGCTCCAGTCCCCTGATCATGTTAGTGACCCTGCGCTTGACTCTCTCCAGAAGTTCTCTGTCCTTCTTGAGCTGAGAAGCCCAGAACTGGACACAGGACTCCAGATGAGGTCTCACCAATGCAGAGTAGAGGGGGAGCAGAACCTCCCTGGACCTGCTGGCCACACTCTTCTTGATGCATCCCAGGATGCCATCGGCCTTCTTGGCCATGAGGGCACATTTCTGGCTCATGGTTAGTTTATTGTCAAAAACCTTGCTGATGTCAAGGTAGATGACATCCGCTGTTCTCCCCTCATCTAGCCGGCTATTATGCACTCATAGAAGGCTATCAGGTTGGTCAAACAGGATTTCCTCTTGGTGAATCCCTGTTGACTCCCCCTGATAACCATCTTTTCCTTCATATGTTCAGTGATAACATTCAGGATGAGTTGTTCCATTACCTTTCCAGGGATGGAGCTGAGGCTGACTGGTCTGTAGTTTCCTGGGTCATCCTTCCTACCCTTTTTGAGGCCTGGAGTGACATTGGCCTTTCTCCAGTCCTCAGGCACCTTTCCTGTCCTCCATGATTGTTCAAAAATGATGGAGAAGGCTCAACAATCACATCAGCCAGCTCCCTCAGCACCCTAGGATGCATCCCATCAGGACCCATTGACTTATAAGCCTTAACCTTGGCCAACAAGTCTTTAACCTCTTCCTCTTTCACCCAGGGCAAGTCCTCTACTTTCCAGGCCATCCTGCTATCCTTGCTGGACTGGGCTTCCCGAGGGCTGGCCTTGGCTCTAAGTGCTTCTTGTAAGTGCTGTTCAGTGCTTCTGCCTTCACTGCATCCTGGGTCACCAGGGTACCCTCTGTGTTCAGCAGTGGACCCACATTCCCACTCATCTTCCTTTTACTGCTGATGTACCTGAAAAATCCCTTCTCATTTTCCTTAACTTTCCTGTCTATTTTTAATTCTTGAAGGGCTTTATCCTTCCTGATTGCACCCCTGCATGTTCTGGCAAAGTTCCTATACTCTTCCCCAGAAATCCGGCCCTGTTTCCACCTCTCATAGCTGGCTGCTTTCTGCCTGAGTTGTCCCAGCAGCAGTGCAATGCAGCATACGGTATCTGAGTAGTTTGCAATCAATGCTGCTTACTCTTTTGGGTATAACGTATTGCAAATCATCTTTTCAAGAGTAATTTACAAATAAGACTTAAGTGATGGAATTTATTCGATAACTTAAAGCTAATACATCCAGTAATTAATGAAAAAAAATCCCTTTCATTTATTAAATAAATATTAAAATTCTGGAAAATTGGTACTGAAGTTTTCACAGATATAAAAATCCATTAACTTCACAATCTTTTGTTCCTAGCTCACTCATGATGATCTTAAAAAGAAATATGATGCAAGAAACGGAAAATTGAAAAATAATCTACATTGTTGTTTGTGGTGTCACTATCATTGCTTAAAATGTAGGGGTTTATATGTGAAAAATCACTCAGTCAGGTCTAAATGTTTGAAGCACTGTCCCCATCCATATCAGATAATGGTACCATGGTAAATTTTGCAGTGATCCTCTAATCTGCAGGGAACCGCCCAGTGACCTCAGAAACTGCTGCTACAACAGGGATGCTACTCACCTCAGCGTACGTGAAAGAGGTCTCTACTCTTAGACTACTATAGGAAGACTTAGGTTGATCTTTGTGAAAGCATTAGACACCTGTGTGACAATTCCAGCTGCTACTATTTTTCTTTGCTGAACTGTACAGACCCTTTTGTAAGCCAGATCTCAAAATTTGTGGGAGAAATATGCATATGCAATAACTGGCTTTGGGAGGAAATGTTTTACTCCAGCAGCCTATTGCAAAACAACGCTTCTAATGACTTCATTAGAAGCTGCGTTTCCAGAGCAAAAGGATCTGTTTATTCAAAAGTGAACACAAGAAGTAGCCTTATACTCTTAGCTAAGAGTTCTGCTAGTGTTCTTCAAAACCTCCCTGTCCACGAGGAACAGATTTTATAGTGATGAATTAAATAAACACAAAATGCAAACCACTGTTGACCTTATAAAATGTAGTTGATGAGACCAATGTAAGATAATAAAGGTTAACCCCTTCACAGTGTCACCTGTTTTTTTGATGACATAGTTATTTGGTGATTTAACTGCCTGTATAGTGAAACACAGTGGAAACACAGGATCCAGAAGCTATCCTTTGTAAGGAAAATATGAATGCACAGATTGTTTCAAATTTCTACAGCATAATGGGGAAATAAGAATACAATAAGCCCTTTTTGTAAGGCAGGTTTTAAAAAACAAATTAACTTACCAAGCAGGCATTGTCTTGAGGAAACCTGACACATTGCTGGCTACAGGATCACCTGAGACATCTGTGAAATACCAGTCTCCTGGCTGGTATTTGGGTGTTTGGTAACCATGTCTATGGTCATATCATTAGTGGCAGAACATGACGTGCATATTTATCCTGTATTAGATCCTTCTGCTTTTGTAATCACTTCTCTGTGAAAAATCATTATAGAGACAGCTTGACTATTGGTGTGCCAATGATAGATGGAAAACCAGCCAAGCTGAAACATTCTGCTATTCTGCTTCTCAACCACTTAACATTCACTGAAAGTTGAAGATCTGAGTGTATAAATAAAGGCTGTTAGCCAGACAAAGCACGTGACATGCCAAAGCTATTCTTGAATTGATGTCAAGAATGGGATTGACAGTCATAAAGACCTTAAATCACTTCTGCTTCTTAAATGACTGTTGACTTCATGTGCTGGGGAAAATATTTGTTGACTATGTAGCGAATATCTATATTCTCCTGTAAACATCCTTGTTTGCATGACAAACAGCTACTCTGCACATGTTTTCCTTGGGTGAGCAAACAACAGAAAGCATAAATGAAGTGAAATCAGGCAATGACTTGGATGTCAGGAATGTAAGTCCATAGCTCTGATTTCTTGCTGTATTCATTTACTCCACTAAAACTACTTCTTTAATCATCAGACATACATAATTCCTATTTTGATATTCCTCTGAAGTGGTACATTTGTGCAGGCCTGGTGCCAGAATCATTACCACTGTATGTGAAAAGATGTTTTCTCTTTTGAGTGTCCTTGAGCTGTATCAGCCTGCCCTATATACCTTCTTCTGCTGCTATGGGCTCTGATAAATGTCTTGCAGAAAATCTCACAGTGGCATTTAAGGCTTTACCACTATCTGCCTCATTGCCCTGCTAGAGGGCAAATACACTGCAGAGGGCACAAGCCTGTTATTTAGCTTTTCTCTCTCCAGATACACACTTCAATGTGTATTGGCTTAAGTTGTTGACAATTGTTCCTCTGAGGACTATTTTTTGTCAATAGTCAACTCAATGAAGGAAATAAATATTTGGGTTGCTGGAGATACCCTAAATTGTGCCCTACACAGTCAGGCTTTCATTTGTTTGCCTGCTGACTTCTGTATTTCTGGCTACTGTGCCTCAGAAAGGAGGTTGAACACATCTTGATCCCAGCTAATCCACTGCCTTCAGGTATAGCATGCTCTTGGGAAGAAACAAGGAATTTTGAAGCAGAGTCTGAGACAGTTAAAAAGAGATATCCTACATTGTAAATGAGCATTGCAATTAGAGCTAAGCTGTAAGTGGTTTGCATCACCTCTTCTGTCTTAAATCAGTCCTGGCTTTTGAGTTGAATCCAGTCATCCTCCCTATATTCAGAGAGTAAAGGACCTCTCTATAGTCTTCCACAGAGTCAAGGTGTCTATCCAGAGGGATAAATAAAATCATCACTATAGTTTTGGGTTTTTTTTAAGGTACCTAATAATAAGAACTTGTGATGAGGTATTGCAGACATTTTTTTGTGGAACCGTATTTGGAAAGGAAATGCCTTCGCAAACTAGGTTGTAGCCTACCTGAATAGAAACAGATTTTGCCAGGTATGTTAGGACAGCACATCTTTCAAGATCACTATTATGTAATGTGAGACTACTGAAATACCTCTCATTCTCAACTCTTTCAGAGATTCAGAGAACCCTTTCAAGAGACTGAAGCTGGAAAGCTAATACATTACCTGACAGGTCCATCTGCCAGCAGAACATCTCTTCCTAATGAAATCTACATTACTGGTGGCATTAGACAAATGAAAATGAAAGACAAAAATGAATAACTTTTTCTGGAAAACAGGATTTAAAGAATAGAGAAATTATTAAGGAAAAAAAAAAGTTGCTTCTTACTTTAATATCCATAATTTAATCACATTTTCAAAGCATTTTGAAAAGAATTTAGATTTTGTTTGGTATAATTAGTGCTGACAGGTCTAGAATCTTGGCTTAGTTCAAACATGTTTGGGAATATATCTTTCCATATGTAGTTTTCAAGTGTTCTCGAATGAGATTTACTAAATGAAAATCGATATGGGAATAATATTAGACATATATTTCACTGCAACTCATCTAAAATCAAGAATTGTGAGGTTGTGAATTTGAAAAGGGTTTGAAAATAATTTAAAAAAAATCTATAACCCAATGAAAAAAGTTGTATAATAGAAACTTGATGTCTCAATTTCTTTTGCTGTACATACAAACACACACACGCTCGTACATATGTAGTAAAATCAGAAAATGTCTTACATCATTAATTACTTTCTTCAAGTAATTAGACTAAAAAGAATTGAGATTTACTTGGCAATATGCAGTCTCTGTTCTTTGAATTGTCTTTCACTGGTGACATATTTTGAATTTAATCTCTGCTGTATAATGCATAGAAAAGAATAAGGGCAAAAACATTGGCAAAGTTAGTTCCCAATATATTTAAGGGATCTTCCAATAGAGCAACTAGCAAAAATGTTTTAAAAACAGATAAATAGAGTTAAGGATAATCCATGCTTTGTCCGCAATAGATGATACTAAGACAATACAACTGCTTGAATATGCAGTGATGAATATCTATCTGTTGAAGATCAGAATGGGAATTGCCAGCGATAAGAGACAGGAGTTTGCAAACAGTTTGCTTCTCTTTCCTCCATCTGAAAAGGCTGCAGCAAGGTATATTTGTCTTCCAAGCCACTTGTAATACAGTTCTAGAAAACTATCCTTGGACTTAATGCAGCAGTTGAATACATAATTCAGTGTAAATTTAGTCAATTTGCTAATAGCAATAATTCTGATATTCATGAATATCTAAAGAAGGGAAAATGAGATGATTTGAATTTAATTTAGTCTGTATGCCCAATTTATCTCCTGTAGAAATGGTGTAAACAGAACAATTCTTTGAGTAAAAATGACAATGATATATTAAAAATACCAGATGAACATTACAATGATTGAAATGCTGTTTTATGCTGGTATGATACTATCAGCATTCAAGACAAGCATTTTCTGCAGAGGCAAAAGGAGAGAGAATAAGGTCAGAACAAGAATATGCTTATATCTGCAGCTCTAAGAGTTCATAACAAAGCTTCTGCTATCTCAGTTTGGCCACAGGCTGTAATGTTTAAAACACAAAGATATTTTGTAATATGCATAAAATGAAATGACTTTGCCTAGAAACTATATTGGAAATAAAGAATAATATAGATTTCTCTATAGTGCATAGTGGCAGTGGGTTTTCTTCACAGATGATGACATCCTCTGACAGATGAAATTCCTCAAAGTTTATTGAAATATTTATTGAAACATCTGTTGCTGCTGGTCTCTTCTAAGCAATATCCAGTATCTTCAAAAGCTAAACCTAAAAAAATTTGAAAGATGCTGCAATTTCGGACCATCAGACAGTGTCAAATTGCTGACCAGTGTGTGTACTCTATAAACTGAGATAGGGGGAGAAGAAAGAATTAGAGATGCTGAAATGAAAATTAAATGCCTGTAACAGTATAAAAGAGAGATAGATTAGATTCTCAAGAATATTTTGGATTTTTGAAACGCTGAAGTCTAGAAAGAGTAACCATTAACAACTTTGCTGTGAATGTGCTTTAAACATTTTCTGCAATTCAAAACAAAACTATCCTACATTTATGGTAAAAGATATACTGACACTGTAAGACGTTATTTCTCTTGTTTGCATAAGTTTTACAGATATCTTAAAGAAAATTAACTATTTCAGTAAACTAATAATATAATCTAATTTTATGAAAACTGCATTTTGCACCATGATAAAAGCAGTCACACAATATAAAGCATTGTGTGGAATTAATGCAAACATTTCTTACTGTATCCTAGAATTCTACAATCATGCAAACAAGAAAAGAACATTGTAAGCAAAGTATATTTCAATTTAAATTCCATTATAAAACAGACATAGTTTTCATTTCATCAGCAAGATGACTGGGAAATGGGACACTCACATATATATATTCTGATATTGCTTATAACAACTTTTTTTTTCATCTCAAACCTCCTTCTCAGAGAAAGTATTTTCTACATTAAATTTAATAAACTCATTTATATAACTGGTATTTTTTTAAAAAAACAATTTGCTAGCCATTCTGCAGCGTCCTAGATAATACCAAGCTGAGAGATTTTTTTCACTAAATTCAATGGCATTGAAGATGAGATTGCCTTGCCTATCCATAGAGCCTCCAGCTCCTATCTGAGAGAGATAAAGGTCTTGCATAACTCACAAGGATGATTCAGATATCATAAGGCAGCTAAGATGGCATTACATATCTGTTTTGAGGCAACTGAATACCACGGTTCCAACAGTGCCATAGCTCATAGAAATCTGATTGTCCTCAAAGTGACTTTATGGAAATATTTAACAGTTACTTTCATCAAACTGTGAATACTCGCATTCAGCCAGAATCATTCTTTGTCATTTAAAGCACATATTTGTCCTAAAAGTGATGGATATGGACATATCAAATTTAAAGATGTGGTGGAATGTGGTAGTATAAGTACTTTTAAAAGATCTCTAAAGTTTCAATTTTTTTCTTTGTTTTTTAATCTGGGGTTTTTCAAATGTTAATAAAATATTTACCTTGATTTATTTTTTTAAAAAAAGTATAATTCACAGTAAGGCTACCTTGCTATGCTACCCAGCAGTTTCATCTATCTTGACATTGCAAGACCCACCAGTATTAACGCCAGTAAGTGGACCTTAAGTCCATTAGGCACTGAACACACATGTGCGTGCACACACACACACAAGTACAGCAGAATGCAGAAATATTCTGCTTACAAGAATATACACATGATGCTAATGTCTTGTTTATTGTAATCTGGTTGGTGTCCTAGATATGATCTGGGATCCTGCAGGACAAATAATTCCACCATCTTGTGCATAATTAGGAACATTAAATTACAGGTAAATTAACTCACCAGTTTACAGGGCTGAGACTAAAGATGCAGTCAAAATTTGGTGGTGACAATGCAATGTGTGAAAAAAAAATCTAATACCTGTCTTATTAAGGAGCTTTTGGTTCTTTATTCATACCTATAATTTTACAATATGCTGCATGGCCACTCCTCTTAGGAAGTGAGTGAATATTCCTAAATTGGAAAATCTGAAAGAATATCTTGACCAGAAAAGCATTGTAACAAAGCACAGAACTCATCATACCTACCTTACACAGGCCCGTAAATGTTAGTTGTGTACACTTTAATGAATCTGGTATATCTTTTGTGCTTTTACCTCTCTTAAGACCATATACCCATTAACCGTCTTATTTCTCATTGCCATGTCTGTAGGACAGTTTATGATGAAACTGCTTTCAAAGACAGTAGGTCATTCACAAATGTTTTCAATGATATAAAATCTGAAGATGAATGCGTAGCACAGATGTCCCTGAAGTCCCCATATTTAAAATTCCTCTTACAATGGTTTCTGGTGATTGTGTTTTCAGATGGCACCACAAGCATACTCACCCCTAACAAGCAGCTCCGTCTCATCTGACACGGTGTCTGCTGCGGTCTGAACCCTGCAGCCGTATCTCCCGGCGTGCATCAGAAGGATGTTCCTGATCATTAAATCTGCAGAGGATGATTGCTGAAACAGGGTTGAAGTGCAAGTTTAAAATTCAGTAAATCTGTGTTCAAGGTAGTTCACAGAGTATTTTGTATAGTGTGAAAAACTCAGGATTGCAGCTTTCATCTTAGAGCACTCCTGTGCCTTAATATCCTCTTTTGACGATTATCAGAAGGCTGCATTGATACAATTATTAATAGGGATTAAAGAAGAGGATTTCAGATTTTTAATAACTTTGATTCTGTGAAAAGCACATTGTGCATATTTGCACACTCAAAGAAAATTATTCCAACGTAGCAGAAAGAAATTCATTAAAGAGATGAACAGAAATATTTTGAATGCAATTGTTGCTATTAAAAAAAGTCCTCTTAGAAATGAAGAGCACTTTCTTCCTCTTCTCTACACTGAACTACATTTGCAGTATATCTTGCTTCTCTAATGAAATTAAGATAATTTGAATGATAACTTTGATTGATTTTCATTAACTCAGAGGAAAATAATACTAAACCTGATTGAGGAAATATGAACAAATTATCACTTTTCCTGTTGAAGTCTGTATATATTTAAATCTGAAACATGCAATCCCTGAATGTTTATACAGAGAACCAGTACACGCTTTTATGTTTTAATACTCCAGCCAGCAGTAACTAAAGTGCCCCAAAATTACAAACAGAAAAGAAACAAATCAAAAGTAGAAAAGTCTTTTAGAGGATAAATGGCTTTTGCTAAGAATCTCTGTATGATTTCATAAATTTGAGGGATATTATTAGATTTTGCATGTACAACATAATTGATACATCCAAATTTATTAAACTCAATAAATGTTGCTCCACAAGATTTAGTGAGCCAAAGTCTGTCATCAATACAGGTAAGTGCAAACAATCCTGACCACATGCTGTAGTAATTGCAGTTCGCTTTTGCAATTCTTTGTATTGAAAGTGCTTGGAATTTTTTTATTTAATGTAAGCACAAAAAGTTTTACCAAATTTCCATAATTCTTTTTGTGCTTTTCAAAGTATTTTTTTTCTCTTCACAGTAAAATGTTAATAATTGTAAAGCACTGAAGATAAAAAAATGCCCTGCAAATATCTCTAAATGTCTTTGTCGCTGCTATTTTGCATAGACAAATCTCACGTTTTAAGTTTTTAAAAGTTTACCTTTATATAACATTGTATCAAAACCACACATAATTAATATTATAATAATATTACATTATAATAATTATATAATAGAATCATAGAATCATAGGATTTTNTATTTATAATTTATAGGATATTATATAAAAACCATTTTATACTGTAATATATTGTAATATAAAATATATAATATAAATAGATAAAATATAATAGACAATAATACTGTATGGTATGTAACATATATTTGTTATATTAAATTATATGTAACATATGTGTACTATCATATATTAATAGTTGAATGCTATATACCTAATAGTATAAATTATTGATATATTATATACACATTCATATGCACCTTGGTGTTCCACTGGAAGACTTATTTATTGAGTTTGGGCATTTCACTTCTCCAATTTATATGCTTTGCTAACTAACTAAAGATTCTTTCCTTGCATGGCATGTTCTCTGTGCCATAATATTCTTGTGCAGTGTTTTTAATTTGAGCCATTTTTATCCTGAATTAGTAGAATTTTACCCTGCATTCAAAAGAATGTCTTCTTAGGCGTGTGTATGTAGATATTTTTCTAGCTGTGCTAAAAATATGTCACTAACTTAGGTTCATATTTGCCTGTTTTTTGGCACATACTTATCCTGTGCTCAGGTAGCTGCACTCAGATTTTTATCCTTCTCAGTCATTTGCAAGTTATGAGCTCCCACTGTATAAATAGTTGTCCATATGTGCATGCCTTTGTGCTTTGAAGTACTAAATTTCTTGTCTGTTCTCATGTGTTATTTCCATCCTCTGTGTGTTGGTAATTTGTCCAATTTTGTTCCATACAGTTGTCATTTGCATATTTTTTTCTCTTATGTCAAGATCATTAAAGACATAAAATTTATTTTTTGCTTTCTAGGCAAAATGATTAATTTTCAATGCATCTCAGCACATCTTCTTCAGCCAATCTTCTCTTCATTTGCATTTTTGGAACTGAACTTGTCTTAATCTCAGTGATACCAAATGATACAATAAGGAGCAACAGGTACAAGCTGAAACATAAGAGATTCCAAGAAAATAGAAGGAAAAATTTCTTCACTGTGAGGGTGACAGAGCACTGGAAGAGGCTGCCCAGAAAGGTTGTTGAGTCTCCTTCTCTGGAGGCATTGAAAACCCACCTGGATGAGTTCCTGTGTGACCTACTCTAAAAGGTCACAGAATCACAGAATCTCAAGGACTCTGGCAGGGGAGTTGGACTAGATGATCTTTCTAGGTGTCTTCCAACCCTTGAAATTCTGTGCTTCTCGGATAACACTCCATGTAATACCCAGGCAAAATCTTTATGGAAGCATGCAAAGAAGTAAAAGAGAGATGGGACATCAAGGTTGACTGTGACCAAAGTGAATGTGGGCATGATTTATATTTTAATAGCCCTGTAGATCTAAGAGTGTGAATAGAATGGCAGTTTTGCTTTCTGAAGTGGCCTTGTTAATGATGTTGCTGGAGGGAAGATACTCAGACTAGTCAGGCCATAATGCAATTCTATATTCTTGCTCTTGTACATCAGAAATCACAGCAGTGGAAAAGAATATCTGAGTACTCTGCAGCTCTAAATCTAAAAGAAGAGTACATGCTCCTACTAGGATCCTATCAGGATATACGTTTTTTAAGTTGTCTAGCGCAACAGCATTTCTAGCTATTGAAATATGTTTCTTAAGATGATTAGTGATTCTGGTACAAAGCCTAAAGGACAAGACCAGTTATCAGTCCAAATTTATTGCCTTTTCAGGGTAGTTTACATCAAATGTGTGTTTTGTTGTTAGGTGAGAGGAAAAGTATAATGGATAGCAACTGTTTGGTTTCATTAACTCAGGAGCTGTTAAAAATCTTGTCTGTGACTTTAATTTTCAGAGGGTTCATGACTGTGTGAATCCTAATATACTTATCAGGAAAAATATATGTATTTCATCTGCACACTTGTGTAACTGGGCAGATAAGTAGCAATTGAAAGAATCAATGCTGCAAGTGGAGAGTAGTGCAGTACAATAGATCCCCATGAAATACCATGAAATACATTTATTACAGCATAACAAGATGTGCAGCCAGCACTGCTTAGGATGTGAGAGTGGAAAGAAATGAAATTCACTATGTTTAATATACATGGATATAGGCTCAGACATTAGGCTCCTGATTAGAGGAAACAATGAGACATTTTAGTTTCAATTTAGATAAGTAGGAGCTATGTTTGACTAGGACCTCTACAAAATACCATATTCTTTGCTGCTCAGTGGTATTTATAAAGTAGTCTTTATGAATTTTACAGACTCTTCCAGGCCTTGTAAGACTGATTATTTTGTTGGTCACTTTACCTTGTTATGAATGATTTGAGGCTGCAATAGTACCTAGAGGGATTAAATTGATTTGCTGGCCTTCCACACCTTAGGAAAATCTCCACGTAATGTCACTGCAGGTGCTGCATAAATTTGAGTGATTAAAAGCCCATTCAAAAAAATGCTAAGCAAGAAAGCAGCAGAGACTTCATTAAGAAAAGTATCTAAGGTCAGAAACTTGGTCTTCCACTTGTAGTCTTCTCTAAGTGGAAAAAGAGAAAATGCTTCAGGAAAAGCAGAGACACACTATCCCCTATGGGGAAGACAAAACTGGTGACAGTGTAGAAAGATCTCTCACCTAGATTAACATAAATTAACTACTTACAACCTGGCGTATCAACAACCATTTGGTCCCAATATTATTCACAGCTGAAATTAATGGAGTTTAAACTTCTTTTTCTATATCTAAATTTTGGTTTTATTAAGTGTACATTTTTAAAAGATGTTTTCATTCAACTAATTTTTTGCTATTCTGGGACAGTGTATTTTGCAATAAGCGCATTATTTCAAAGTAGCATCTCACTCGAAAAAAACATATTCCTTGTGTTCTAAATATTTTATCGGTTTAGCCAAGTATCAATATTAGTTACATTTGTTCAGTATAAACTTCTGTATACAACCAACCCAAATAGGTTTAACAGCCAACTTCTGATTGTTTTAAAAAAAGCTAAGCATAACCTTCGAGGCCAGAATCAGCTATGAACCTGTTGTAGCACTGAACACATGCCTGGTCTTCACTGAGCAGCAAATAAATAACAATAACACAGCTATCAATGCTGTCTGTCATGACTAATGGTCCTCTCTAGGACAACATGTTATTCTACAACTCATACTCCTGAGTACCCATTCATCAGGTTCTAGGCAGCTTCAATGTTGATTGCTGTGTCAATCTATTGTCCTTTCTGCACTAGCATGGCATGTTGTCTGAGGTCATAGTTGTGTCTGCCATGTACCTAATTAGCTTTAACTGTAAGCTACTGGTTGAAGTAATTTTTCACAAGAATTGGTGTCACCTGCATAACATTTGCTTTTGGTGTAGAGACACTTCCTCAAACTCAGAAAGGCTCCAAGGAGCACGTAACATGCATACTTTGGTCATCGAGAACGAGCCTGTTGCATATGGTTTTTGTACCCATTGCCCTAATGCTGGGGATTTGCAGAGGGGGAGAAAAAAAAGCCTTCTTGCAGAGAGAACTTACTATTGGTGAATTAACAGTTCTTCAACTGTTCCACGTTCCCTCAGAGAGGAAGTTATGTGGATTTTTTTTCTTTTCCATTTCATAAATCCTAAGAGATTGTGAATTGCTTTGCAGTAAAGTAACTTTTACATATGATTCTTCAAGTGAAGAGAATTATACTTATTCTTCCTGTGAGAATGAGTTCATTATCTTGAGCCAGTTGCTAGGAAACCTCCCTGTTAATCTGTCCATTCTTTTGCTGAGCTTTTATCTCTAAACCTAGACAGTTCATTCAGTACTCAACCTTTTCTTTCAAAGGCTTTGCACGAGAACAATCTATAATCTGCTTGAATTTGAAATGGAGCTCACAGTTACACTATGGAGAACTTTTTAAACATCTAGTAAGTGTCTTCTTTACTTCTTCCATGGAATAATTAATTTTTGGCTTGATTATTACAGTTTATCACATATGTTCAGACATGAGGAAAATAGATATGAAATCTAAAAACATTAAATCATTCTCTTGTTACTATATAAATCTTGCCTTTCATTTAATCTGTTTTTAATGCTGCTCATTTTCCACATTGATTGTCATACTTTCCTTCCACACTCCAACTGTAGTTCTGTGAAGAGATAGCTCTGACTGATGTTAGGAAAAAGGGACAAAAACTCAAGGAAGCTCAAAATACTGGGTAGTCAATAGAGATGATGAGACAGCTGGCAGCTCTCAGCTTCTGTATGGCAAAGATCTAGAAAGTCTGCCTGTTTTTATACCAAGAATTCAGGTTGAAAACTCAATCTGGATAACATGCAGTGAAAATTGTCTATTTGGGAAGAATAAGTCTAAAAAGGGTAGTAGGACTGTTATAAATGGTCATAATTCAGTACAAGCTTAAATCAATGGGGAAAACGAATGGACAAACACAAGATGGCCACTGCAGAAAAAGTTTTATGATGAAAGCCTAAGGGGGGTTTAAGTAATTTCTTCCCTATGGCTACAGGGTTTTACTGAGGCTTGCTGGCTGACATCTAAATCTCGGGACAGTGACAGATGAAGATGTTTTCCTACAAAGGAATTTATACATAGAAGAGAATTCTTGGGATGTACAAAAACCTTGAAAAACCTTTGAAAGGTTATATTTTATATAAACTGAGAACAATGGTCTATAATTAGATAGAATAGGAATGAGATTTAATCAAACAAGAAACAAGAGTTTCCTTGGTTGTTAATACATTCTTATTCAACTCAAATGTTTATTTGAAAGACATGGGTGTGTTAGCTGAATTTCTGACTCATATGTTCTCTGATTTAGTAAAATAGCCTTTATTAGGGAAATTCACTCAATTTAAATTGAAAAATGATTTCACAGTTGAATCTTGATAGTAAGAGTTTATGTTTAGTGAATGTATCTGAAACAAACTAGTGATCTGACAGATTTTCATAGAAAAGTAGTTTGTACCATCAACAGGAAATGAAAAACAGCAATACAATGAAGTTCTTTTATATTATACTGACAATTTACATGTGCATTATGATGGATTGCTGGCTTCGAGCCAACTTATGCTTATAATACATTTATGACAATTTAAGTGTAATTTCATGCAAATTCTCAGGTTTGAACACATCAAACACTTGCCTGTTTACTGCTTGTGGTGTTTACAAATAGCAAATATTTAATTTGCTAAACAGCAACAGTTATCTCTTTTAATATGGTGATAACAGGAAACTGTATTCTGAGTTCGTTCTTTTAATCATATATGTACATCTAGAACAAAGAATATTAAATTGTTGTTATTGGTTTTGTGGTAATTAATGGTTTGTCGTAGGATAATAATGGTAATGCTCTGCTCTCCCTCTACTCTGCCCTGGTGAGGCCTCATTTGGAGTACTGTGGCCAGCTCTGGGCTCCCCATCTCAAGAAGGAGAGAGAACTTCTACAGAGAATATGGCGCAGGGCCACCAAGGTGATCAGGGGACTGGAACATCTTTCTTATGAGGAAAGACTGTGGGAAGTGGGGCTGTTGAGTCTAGAAAAGAAGAGACTAAGGGGGGATCTTATTAACAAACATTTACAAATATCTAAATGGTGGATGTCAGGAAGTTGGGGCATCCCTTTTTTGTATTGTAGCTAGCAACAGGACAAGGGGTAATGGGATGAAGCTGGAACACAAAAAGTTTCATTTAAATATAATAAAAAACTATTTTACTGTGAGGGTGACAGAGCAGTGGCACAGGCTGCCCAGGGGGGTTGTGGAGTGTCCTTCCTTGGAGATCTTCAAGACCTCCCTGGACATGTTCCTGTGCGACCTGATCTAGATGGATCTGCTTCTGCAGAGTTGGACTAGATGATCTCTAAAGGTCTCTTCCAACCCTATCATTCTATGATTCTATGATTCTATGATCCAGGGTGATGCAGGTGTACTGGGGGATACCTGACAATACACAAGTTGCACTTTCCTTGATTATAAGAAGTAGAAAAGATGGTTTTCAAGATTTTCAGGTTTGTGGATTCACAGGGGTGGTGTGAATCCTTCCAGTGGTGGTATTTTTGAACAGTTTGCACAGAGACAGCAAGAATAATGAAAATGTTGGTGAGCACTGATGGTTGGGAGGAGATGCCAGAGAGTGCTTTGGTGTTGGTGGTGGATAGGGAGGACTTCCAGTGCATCTGAATTGCTGCAAATGAGTTTGATTCATTTTATTGAGAGAAGGCAGAGGATGAGAAGAAGTTAAATGAGTATCTGGTGTCAGGTAACACATGTACTGGCATAGTTTTGTGAAACCTAGGAATTAAACAAAAGTGTTGAGAATAGGAAGGAATGAAAAAATAAATAAGATATGAAATGGCAAGCTTTGGGACAGATAAGTGCACTACACTTCTGTTGCTAAATTCATGCTCTGTCTCTGAGTTCTTATTACCAAGAGAAAAACAGAAGAAAAGACTGAACACTATGAGTCATCTGTGCTCCTGTTTAAAGATGTAGAAAGAGGTAAAAAGAGAGCATGGAACTACACATATGATTCGAGTGGAAGAGTGATGATAGTGATGGCTGAAGATGGGACAAGTGTACCATTGTTGAGAAGACATCAAAAAAGGAAATATGAGGAGCAGACACATGATTGGGATTTCATTACAGTGCAGCATGAAGAATGTTATAACAGCCTTATGTGAACAGAGATTTATTAGCAGGTCCACACATCAACTCTAGCTAAGAAATAGAAAAAAAAGCAATAAGTAGAGAGAGAAAAGGAAAATGAAAAACTCTTTTTGGTGCCAGCCAGAAAGAGATTCTCCTCTTGAGGCTGGTGATGAGGAAGCTGATGATCATTATTTTTTGCTTCTTGTTTTCCCCCTACTGTTGTAATCTTTTCTTGGAGACCTACTCAGACTTCCAATATGTTAATGTTTGGAATACATTAATCAAGATCAATTGTTGCACAGTGATTGATAAGTTTCTATGCACACATGTTGTTAAGATAATATTTATTAAGCAATTATATGACTGTAAATCTACTTTGTTGTATGCTGTGGTTTAATTCACAAAACAGGAGAGAAAGAAACGAAGCAGGAGATTTAGGCCAGTGGGAGCATGAGAGCTCACCATAACAACACAAATGGGCAAGTACAAGGCCGCGAGAACAGAACCAAAATCAGCACTATAAGAACTGCAAAGGAGAAATACTGCCAGGAAGGCTCTGCAGCTTGCAGAGCTTCCAAGCTTGCAACAGCAGCTTGGAAAAAACTTGTAGAGATGTAATTGGAAAATAGACTGCGGGGCTGCACGTGGAAGGCCTTAGTGTTAGGAAGGCTGATATTGATCAGATGTTCAATCAATCAGCTATCCTGTTCTAATCCAGATCAACACTGTGCCAAGTGCTTAAATGATCCATTGGACTGTAGTGAAATATCTTTTATTTATCTCAAGTTTTTTCACTTTAGAATGTATCTTGTAAACAAGAGGAAATGCAAAATAATAGTATAAACTTGTGTAAAAGCTGGCTATTTCATGACTTTTTATTACAATCTTTTTTTAATAGTAATTGGTATTCAGGAATGTTTAGAGACATATTGTCTAAAATGCTCAGTTATTTCTGCTGTCCAAAGTAAAATGAAATAGAGGAGATGTTATTTATCGTCTCTGTCTTACTTTCTATTCATAGGCAAAGCCACAAGTGCTTGGGCATGCCAGTTTATGTATTTGATTCTAAGAAGTCCTCAGTCTCCTGTTCCAATGCAGCATGAGGGTATGTCTATAACTTCAATCAATTCACAGGAAGTGTTTATATCCTGGAAGCAACACAGATTAAAGTTCATTATTAAGATCATGGTTTTCACTGTGTTCTAGTTACCAGTCAGAAAACACACATTTCAAACTTCTCAGGCCAGACATTCATATTCCATTTTGTACCCTCTCTATTATACAAGAAATTTATGTTACCAAAAGAGGAGATACTTTTTTAAAATTCAAAACTGCTTTGGATTACTCAAGTATTTAACTGCTGCTGTGTGAAAAATGGGCAAAACCTGGTAATGAGCTTAGGGCTGAAATATCTGGAAATTTGAGTTGACAGTAATGTCTGAGTTCAACCTCCTCTATCAGCAGGAAAGTATTACGACAAAAAGTGAAACAAATGTTGGACCAATCTCATCTCCTTCTATGACAAGATGACCTCCTTAGTGAATGAGGGAAAGGCTGTGGATATGGTGTTCCTGAACTTCAGTAAGGCCTTTGACACAGTCTCTCACAACATCCTCCTGGAGAAATTGACTGCCCAGGGTTTTGATGGACCTACTCTGAGATGAGTGGAAAACTGGCTGAATGGCTGGGTATATAGAGTTGTTGTGATGGAGCTAAATCCAGTTGGTGTTGGTTCACTAGTGGTGTTCCCCAGGGCTCAGTGCTGAGGCTTGTTTCATTTAATGTCTTTATCGATGAACTGGATGAGGGGATTAAATGCACCCTCAGTGACTTTGCTGATGACACCAAGCTCAGGGGTTGCGTAGATCTGCTTGAAGCTAGGAAGGCTCTTCAGAGGAACTTGAACAGTCTGGATAGATTGGGCTGAGGCCAATTGCATAATGTTTAAGATGGCCAAGTGCTGCGTCCTGCACTTGGGCCACAACAACCCCATGAAATACTATAGGCTTGGGGCAGAAAGGCTGGAGAGCTTCCCAAAGGAGTAGTTAGAGATGTTAATCAATAGCTGGCTGAAAATGAGCCAGCAGTGTGCCCAGATGGCCAAGAAGGCCAATGGCATCATAGCCTGTATCAAAAATAGTGTGACCAGCAGGATCAAGAAGGTGATTGTTCCTTTGTACTTGGTACTGCTGAGGCCGCACCTTGAATACTGTGTTCAGTTCTGGGCCCCTCAGTACAACAAGGGCATGGAGGTGCTGGAGTGTGTCCAGAGATGGGCAACAAAGCTGTGGAAGAGTCTAGAGAATAGTTTTCATGAGGAGTGGCTGAGAGAGCTGGGGATGTTTAGCCTAGAGAAGAGACTGAGAGGAGACATGATCACTCTCTACAACTACCTAAATGGAAGTTGCAGTGAGGTGGTGATTGGTCTCTTCTTTCCACTTACAAATGATCAAACATAAGGGAATGGGTTCAAGTTGTGTCAGGGGAGGTTTAGGTTAGATATTAGGAAGAACTTTTTCACCGAGAGGGTTGTTAAACATTGGAACAGGCTGCTCAGGGAGATGGTGGAGTTGCCATCTCTAGAGTTATTCAAAAGATGCATGGAATAAGTACTGAGGGATGTGGTTTTGTGATGGGCCTGGAAGTATGAGGTGACCANGGCAACAAAGCTGTGGAAGAGTCTAGAGAATAGTTTTCATGAGGAGTGGCTGAGAGAGCTGGGGATGTTTAGCCTAGAGAAGAGACTGAGAGGAGACATGATCACTCTCTACAACTACCTAAATGGAAGTTGCAGTGAGGTGGTGATTGGTCTCTTCTTTCCACTTACAAATGATCAAACATAAGGGAATGGGTTCAAGTTGTGTCAGGGGAGGTTTAGGTTAGATATTAGGAAGAACTTTTTCACCGAGAGGGTTGTTAAACATTGGAACAGGCTGCTCAGGGAGATGGTGGAGTTGCCATCTCTAGAGTTATTCAAAAGATGCATGGAATAAGTACTGAGGGATGTGGTTTTGTGATGGGCCTGGAAGTATGAGGTGACCAGTTGGACTCAATGATCTTTAAAGTTTTTTTCCAATTGTAATGATTCTATGAAATTTATAGCAATGAAGTTGATATAGCAGCATTACCCTGAATAGAAATTCTTTGTACATGAAGTATGTATCTTCTAAAAGACTTTTGAAAACTACTGTTGTTTACTTCAGTTTCAGGAGAAGGGAAAGTGTTAAATAACCTCCCTGTTTTATTAGCCTTAATTTGTTTTATGTCCAAGAAAGAGGAAAGACATTATTATTAACAGATTCCTGTTTTAATTGATTCCATGTAGCATATAACTTAGTGCTGCCTATTTAAAGAATGTTTCAGAAATTTCAATCTTAAGTTCTAAATTACTACAAGAAACTAAGAAGAGACTTGGAAATGTAATGGAAAGTACAAAGTAATGCTTTCTCACAGGTTCAAGGTTATCAGATTGAGGTCTCCAATGTTATACAATAGTGAATGTATTGTCTGGTTGGTATCTACTGGTCTTTTCTAAGTGAAACAGTAGCAAATGACCACTGTAAATTATAACATGACAAGATGTGCTTTTTGCTTTTCATGGTGGCAATTTCAGTTAAGATCAAAGACCAAGAAGGTATTGAGACTAAATCACTATCTTGAGCCTGAAAGGTACTCATGCAGATCAAGGTGAGAGATACTAAGTGCAATGCTACTTCTTACCAGTCTACAGATAACCACAATAAGTAATTTTGTTTGACTGTCATAAAAACAACATCAGCTTCCAAACACAGAATTGGAATAACAATAGTTGGATAAAAATCTATTAGCAAAATCTGATGTCTTTAGATGGAAAAGGGATACCTACAGGACAAAATTAAAGTTAGTGAAGATCTTGGAAAAGATTTGGAAAAAGACTTCTTCTGGATTTGGCACAAAGAGCAGAAAATCCAAGCAAGCCTAATAAAAGCAAGCAAGTCTATGTTTTCCATGCTCGAGTGCTCACTGGTGTTGCTAGAAAGAAATCTTGGCAATTCAGACTTTCATGTAAAATTGTTTCGATTAATTACATAGTTTATCCTTCAGAGATCCAAAAATATTATCACAGAATCACAGAATTTAAGTGAGTGTTTTGGCACCCAAAGTAAGAATTCCCTAATCCCAAAAGATTCTGGATATGTGTAATCCTTTACTTTATTGTTCTGGTCCCAACTGTACTGTGAAGTTATACATATACATCTTCTTATAGCTACCTGAAAGGAAGTTGTGATGAGGTGGATGTTGTTCTCTTATCTCAGGCTACAAGCAACAGGACAAGAGAAAAGGGCCTTAGGTTGCACCAGGGTAGGTTTAGATGGAATAATTGGAATTTTTTTTCAGCAAAACTGTTACCAAGAATTGGAACAGGCTTCCCGGGGAAGTGGTAGAGTCAGTATCCCTGGAGGTATGCAGTTTTAGAAAGTGAAAATTTATCTACAGCCCAAATAAATGTTACTTTGATGATAGCTTTTATAACACTGCATTAAGCATCAGAATGTTCTTCATACTTAACATTTCGGACTTCCAAAGAGAAAGTATGAACAATGCAACCAGTGGTGAGAGGTTGGCAATGGTTCTTTCATTAACAAAAAACCTTCAGTTAATTTTTAATTTGTCAGGTTTTCAAACAAGCAAACAAAACCCAAACAAACCTGAACATGGTTTTAGTCTGATGAATTATTAGTGTGTGCAAAACAAAATGGATACATAATTCTACCAATTTATACACAGAAAGGATATAATTTTTCTTAAATATATCATATTAAAAACCATTTTGTTGTACATTTAATTCAGAAATGTAAAATATGTGATCCAGGTGGAATTGTATCAGGTTTCAAGTTTTCTTCAAGTTCCTTTTTTTCTGCATACTTAAACCTGTGAGTTTTTTCACTTTTTTTTTTTTTTTTTTTTCCTTGAAACTGATACTTTTGACAATATTCCACAAAGGAGCAGCTTTAGGAATGATTGAGTTTTTGTGTCAAAACACAACATTTGCTGCATTTCCACAATCACTGCTTCCCTGTTTTGAATCTCTCAACTGATTCATCTTCATTTTGAGACAATATAAAAATCAAGATATACCTTTTGGTGAAAGGAGTTCTACATATGTTTTCACTACTGCTTTCAGAGAGAAAGAAGGATGTGTCATGTTTTCAACAGCATTCAGAAAATTTCAGTTAAGTTTACCCTAACAGGGTCATTTGATATCTTTGTTCTGAAAAGTAGTGTTCTCCGATTCTGCTTGTAACATGTTATTTGGTATTTTCAGTCCTCTTTCAGTTGATCTAAGACTGCTCTTCCATTCTTTCTTTAGAGTGAAAAAACAGAAGTGTCTTGACATTTACATGCATTACACATATGAGTAAATGAAGCATGGGCCAAACATTTCTTGTGTTCAGTCTTATAAAGGCAGATGAAGCTAGTCCAGACTAAAAATATCAGTCTGACACTTCATTTTGGTACTTCTTGAGAGTAACATAGTATTTTACTATTTCAGCACCGGTTTAACAGTGACATGATAGGATCTAATTTTGTAGTATTTTGCAAAATATGCAATGACTTCTTTTCAGCTTCATTTTATTTTCTGATGATTTGAAGTTTGCTCTTTGTAAAAATGTATGTTTCAGTGAGCTTTGCATTATTTTTTTGTCTGAAAATAGTCCCAGTATGTCATTAACCAGATCCTCACTTTGAGTGATTCTTAATTTTGTCAAGTTGAGGGCTTTTACTGGTAGAAATTAAATTAATGAAAAATTCTTTATGTATGATCTAAAAAATCATGTTTTCATAAAACAAATGAAATGCCATTAAGTTAGCTTTACTTTGATAGGATAAATTACTTTGGAAATTTCCTAGGCTACAGATTTTCCCACGGATTAAATGTTTCCTTCAGCACAGAAGATACAAATTTGCACTGAAGGAAGTGTATAACACAATTTAGATTTCAGATTTTTGCAAATGACTTAAATTGTAATCATAAGATCTTTTCTTGAATCAAAGAATATTTTAAGCTTGAATTAAAATGAAGAAAGAATGATATTTTTCCTTTCTATATATATAGTGTTTAGATGAAAAGTATACTAAGAACCTTCACTTCACTCATGTTTTTCAATTTAAAATATTATTGAAGAAAAAATTACACCATATAGTGAATATAGTATGATTTTCTTAAAGGCAAGCAGAAGAATAAATTGATAGCAGCTGACAAGGTTTTTAATGCAAAGTTTAGTTAGCTATATTGTACCCAAATTAGATACATTCACTTTTAAAATTTCCTGACCTTTGTAAGCTTCATTTTTCTCTGTTAACATAGCATGGACATTTGATTTACATTTAATTAGTGGGAAGATTGTGTTAAATGACCGTAGATTCTATTTCCAGACTTGTTCACTTAAAAGATTTCTTACTTTTAAGTAATCGTTCAATCGTATTAAATTGTTTTTGAATCAAGGGGTAACATCCAAAATTAGTATGCATATTTTTTCCATATTATCCTAATTGACTTAGATAATGATTGCACAGCTAGAAGGCGAGCTGGAAAATATACTCCCTGCTGTTCAGGTATTAAAATATATATGCTCGTCAAGTAAAAGTATTGGGAAGTGAATACATTCCAATAGCTATATTATCTGTGAAAACATCAATGTTTCTAGTAACATTCTTTCTATATTAAAATTAGCAGAAGCATGTAAGGAGGTTTTGATCCAAACTACTTTCTGTTCACTCACAAAAATCATCAGATACATCACTAGCAATAGGCTGTAGAAGCTAACATTTAATATCTTCCTGAACAAAGCTACTTGAAGCCATTCTAGTGACCTGCAGTTCATACCTCCTCTAACTAACATTTCCTCCCAACACTAGTGAAAAAAGTTATCCTTTAATTCGTGCAGAACTTGGTAAATGGGAGTCCTGTAAAAGCATACCAACTTCTATCAATTCTCAGCACAGAGATGACAATCGCATGGTCACTTACTGCTTTGATGCTTTCAAAGTGTCCACCTTCTTTTTCAAAGTCAATTGGCTGCCCGTTGAGTGTCCAATAGAAAGTAACTTCTAGTGTGCTATCATGAAGAGCTTTGCAACTCAGGACAATGCTTTCTCCAACCGTTAACTCTATCTTCTTGGGAGTCAGCTCTATTCTTGTAGGTTCTTGAAATATATAAGGATTAGGAAGATGTAGATGGAAATCTAGTTGTAGTGCAAGGCCACAATAGTATGATTAAGATCTGCTTAGTCTACACAGAGCTTACCTTTATTGTTTGTTTCAAATATTGAAATATATTCATTAATGCACATGAAGACATGGTAGCAATAAACAGAGGACACAACCAGTGTGTAGCCAGGGAATCCTAAACAACAATCTATAGGATTTCTGAGATGCATTAATTAGTTAGTTTTAATAATCTCAGAAACAGCTATTGATTTTGTTTAATGTTGTAGCACCTGGAATCGTGTGATTGCATGAAAATCTCAGGTTTTGTCACTTCAAATAAAAAAGGATGTTTCCAAGCATAGTAAATATAAGAAATAACTTGAAAAATGAAGTAAAAAACCTTGATCATATAAAAATTCACCTGAAAAGTGACAAAAATGTGGTTTAGAAGTTAATTGTTACTTAGTAATTTGATTATTATTACTGTTCTAAAGAACTATATTTCCTTGGATTTTATATTGATACACTTATTGCTTTAATCCTCAACTTTGCTCCAGACAGGTAGGGGTGAGTTCCTGAAGCTGAAGTGTTTTAAAAAGGCTATTGATTCTTTTCCTTATAATTTATAGTCTGAGTGTTTTAATATATATGCTAATTCTTTTGACATACATATATGACATAATAGCTGGAATATGCAATCTGATACATCTGATATGATGTTTGACCAGATGGAGGTTAGCATTTGTAGCTTGTTGGAAAAGCTTTTTTATTCTGCCTGTTGGCTGGGGATTTTAAGAACTAATGAAGTATTAGTAAAGAGAAAACATAATTATCATAAAAAGCATTTTTCATATTTTCCTACCTTTAACAGATACCGATGCAATGATTTCTGCAGATCCAAATACATTAACACCTTGACATGAGTACTTTCCTTCATCAGACTTGGAAGCATTCAGGATTTGCAGGCTCCCACTTGAAAGAATAGTTATCCTGAAAAGGATAAATACATAAATATATATCTCCCATCCTAGCAGCCAAATTCCGTGATGATATCTTTTAGAGCTAATAAATAGGACTAAGGACTGCTGCTCTGTAGCAAGGGATGATGAAGATGATAATTGAATTCACTTCTGTTTCAAAAAGTTTGTGATAAACCCATTTTACTCTTTCTCCTTCCTTAATTCAAAAGTTTCAGCGAGGCATCAGTGGATTAGTATCCTTTGTCACTTACCAGTGATGAATTTTAATGAACCTTTCATAAAAAATGAAAAAGGGGATTCTTCATAATATTTCTTTCAAGTTTCAGTGCTATATTATTTTCAAATCACATTTCAATATCAAGCATAGGCTATTACATTTAGGAAAAAAAAATGACCTTAAAAATCAAATCTGAGAAGAATGGGAAGTAAAATGTTAAAAAGAACTAAAAAACCCATAAAACTGATTGTATCTGGTCAAGATATGATTTATGGCATCACTACAGAGTGCAGCATATGGACTTAAATAATCTCTGCTTTTTTATACCTCAGCTTTTTTTTTTTTCCTTGAGCCTTCTATGATTGCAGCTCCATTACATGTTTAGGCAACTAACCCCACTGAACCATACTTATAAGTAATGTTGAACCATTTCATTTAGGAGTTTCAAATTTTAGCTTACGTAGTGTTAATCACAGTCCATGAAGCTATTCAGAGGTGAACATTAACACATTTTTGCTGTTCTAAAATGAAAAAGCCACATAATTAATTGTGTGTTAAAGCTGCAGACCTGGAAGGCCAGTAAATAATTATTGTTCCTTTCCTGACAGAGAAGAACTGCAGACCTAAATGGAACATGCAAATCTTATATGGTATTTAAATCAAACTCTGTTTACAAATGTTGTATATCCTTTCCCAGGATGAGTAGTAGTTATACTCTCTCCTAGGATATGAGAGAGACAGGTTGGAAGCCCTCTGGCAAGCATGGACATTGAAAGCCGATAATTCTTAGGAAGTGCTTTCAGATATCCCATAGAAGTGGAAGAGGAGATGAAATAGTACTTGCTACTCCTGCATTTTGAAAGTAAGGTAAGACTTCTCTCTATGTTAGAGTCTAAGTAGGTGGGTGACTCTTCCCCAATGGTGGTTGGATTTTTAGATATACTCCTCCAGAAAGGGGCATTTCTATCAGTTAATGTAGCAACTAGCACTCCTTCAGCTGGGAGTCTCCTATTGAAGCTATGGTCACAAATCATGGAGTGTAAAATGCTGTTGAGAAGTATTTAACAAGAAATAAGGTGCTTTGATAATTCTGATTAACAGGTCTGGACTGGGCTTTTCAGCAGCCAAAAAGGCGAAGGAATTCCCTTTCTAGGCTGTATGTGTTAAAATGCAAAGTTGAGTTACCTCTGATTTAAACTAGGAGTTATTTACCAAAGGCTAAAATTGAATAATGTGCTCCAAGTAAATCACTAATATGAGTCTGCATAACTTGCCTTTCATTTTTTTCTTCCCAAAAAAGGATAATACCTCCTATTCTCTGACTCTGAAAAATGATGGTTTATTATCTGAGGTTTATAAACAATGTGGTGGAGAAAACAGAATTTAATTCCAGTGAAAAATGTGCTCCTATTCACTTCAGATGTGAAACCAGTCACCGCTCTCAGCAGACAGATAGAAGAAAATAATAGCTTCCAAAGTGAATGGGAAAGAGGAAGGGCATTTAAACTCTCAATTTCCCTAGTGCAATCTAGTGATGTATCTCTCATCTTGCTCTAAACAAATGTGTATCTGTATTGAGACACATTATTTGTCTAAAGGTAATTTTATAGAAAACAAAATTATATTAAGCAAATGTATCTGTATCAATTTTGAAGTTTTGGATTTTTCTCTAACAAATAAGGAGGTTTGAAATTTTGTTCTGTCACACCTTTGAAGAAACAATCTGCATTAGGAATTGACAGGGATGTAAGCTTCTTTCCTTTCCTTTTGGTGTAAGTTTTGTTTTCCTATCAAGATGCTCAGTGATCAATGCTCTGAGGACATTGTATCATTAGAATGACAATAGCCTTTACAGAACAGTAATAGTTTTCATCAATATACTGTCAACATCAGACAAACGAAAGAATACTCCTACACTATTTACAAACAATAGAAGCTTATATGCAGTATAAGTCCAGATTCAAAACTGTTTTTCATTCTCAGCTAGGAGGAAAAGTTAGATACATATGGAAGATTATCTAATGAATCTTATACATATTATTAGCTACGTTTCTATTTAGCTAAAAGTTCTTTCTGTTCATGAACAATTCCTCAATCAAAGGAATTGCAAATACATTTGCTGGTGATTTATTTGGCTCAGAAATTAATACTTTCCTTAAAATGTCTAGCATTCATCTGTTATCTCTTTTTTGTGTTTGGGAAAAAGCCAGAAACTGGTTATGGAAACTGAAATGCTTTATTTATTCATGTAATATTTGCTGCACACAGTAGGAATGTAGACTTATCCTCCTTCTCTGCCAATATCTCTGTCACAGAGAGACCACCTGCATAGTATGTCTACATATTTTAACAAGTAAATATCATAGCTAAAGGGTTTTTTTTTAGCTTCAAAAATAAAAGGGAAACAAAAAGAAAATATGAAGTTGAGGTAGAGTTAAGAATAATTAGGGAAAAAAAATCCTTACGTTATTAATTTATTAGAAACTGAGGGAAAGATCATGAAAAATGAATGGATAAATAAAGGATGGATGAGAGATCAAGGGGATACTTTGGAGATTATTGTACTGTAAAAGAAAAATTCATTGTAATCACATAAAGGAGATTATGCCAAACAAAGGACTCTGAAAAAATTGGCACATGATCTTAGTATCTCTGTATAATAGAGTTTTGGTTTGCTGAGTAACATGGAGAAAAAGATCAGCGTTAGTATCTTCGAATCAATAATCATGCTGCTTACATGGTTTTAATACAGAAATTTAAGACAGTTAAGAAACTAGTTGAACAAAAGAGAAAAAAATTATAAAAGAGATTTTTTCTTTGTACTAAAACTTTATTTTTCATAATGACCAGGATACACAAAGAAAGATGATAGAAATTTGCTGAAATAAACAGTTCACTGACACAACAAGATCTGCAAAAGAAAAGTGGAGGGCTCTGATGACTCTGAGCACCAGACTCATAGAAAAGTGATGAATGTGATTTTGCTCTAATAGTACCATGCAGGCAAATGCAACCCTAGAGTATATCAGATACTAACCTACAGCTCTTTGTGAAGTATTGATACAGAAGGTTCTGAAGAAACATAACATGAAACATAGGGCAATCTTAATAATGAATATTCAGAAAGACTAATTCTAATCAAGTTGCCATTCAATGAATCATCACAACAATCAGGAAACCTTTTGTTCTAGAGGCTGTTTGTAAAATGAAGCCTAAGATGTCTGCATGTGAGATGAATTTATATTTTACAAAGTAATGGATCTTGTCAGTACTCAATGGAATTTCTATTAACAGTAAAAGAGTTTAAATGTCTAATTCACATTCTAGATATCTGCACTCTGATATCTCAACCTGGAAGTGAATCTCCCCCTCAAGTCTTGATTTAGTTCCTCAGATGTAAGTACCTGTTATGACCTGACATCAGCCACTACAGTGGCTGTTCTCATTAAGAGCATGACTGGATGGGATGCTTGAGGAGCGTGTTGCTTTCCAACTACAAATATGCATCTAGTCTGTGGAATGGAACTAAAACTATTCCAAATGGAAATCCAGAATTAGGCAATGTGAACAGTGTCAACTTTTTGCTGATCCTATTGACGTATATTACTTGCTCATATAGAAATAGCTGTAAAGTGTAAGACATCTGCATGGGGCCAACAAATGTGACACAAAAGCTATGAGAGGACTTATCTACTTACAGCATAGATGCAGAAGTTTACAGCAGGTGTAAGAATGTATTTTTTAAATCTAGATGTGTGCCAGAATGACACTGTAAGACTCTCAAAGGGCAACAGGTGTTTGTATGGGGATAACTGATGCAAGTCCTTCTGAGACAGTCTAAAGGACTGAGGGATGCAAAGTCTACCAATGATGGTGGTGATGAGCACCAACTGCTCTGTGGACTTAAACACCCGCTCTCTTAGAAACACATTAACCACAAGCTTCACAGCATAATGTATGTCTACTAAGCTATGAAATCCCAACAAATTAATAACAAAAAGAACTAGATTGAAATTGAATGTGAATTTAAAAATGTATCTGATATCTGTATGATTGTGGGTTTTCATTATGATTCTATCTGAAATACTGAAGCTTTTGTATACCCAGCTTGCAATGCCTATGGTTTTCTTGTCTAAAATGTCAACAAGCTTAGAAATATATATTGGTTACACTTCTACAGTGTTAGTTTTGCTAATGACAGCATAACCCAGTAAACTAGATTGAAAATTGTTACAAAAGAATAGAAGCATAATTAAGAGTGCATATTTTTATCTTTAAGGCTTCAGATTGGGATTAGATTAAAATTGCAAGGCTGTAAAACAATCAGTAATTATAGTTTTCAGGCAATATTTCCAAGTGATTATTTTTACTATAAAAATATTTGTAATCTATTTAAAGCTACTGTTCAGCAGTATCACTGAAGACTGGAAATATTCTTGGTATATTTGTTTAAACAAAAATATATTAGCTCAGACTGATAGTTTAATCTATTTTGCTCTTCTTTAACAAACAAATGTAACAAAGAGAGTAAGAGTTCTGACAAAAAATGTGCTATTTCACCTGGAAGGATGAAATTTCATACTATCTGCATATGGGATGTTGCTGTGAACAGAATGCTCCTCACTGAGATCAAGTGTCAGGTCAGAAGCTGATGGATGGAAATTAAACTCAGAAAATGTTGGACCTTTGCTTATCAGTGGTGTTTGGAAGTCCTTTATTTGGCAGTTAGAAATGCCTTCTCTTAACCAGTTTTGACTGACAAAGAGTTAAGGCAAAGTGCAGATGGAGATGAACAAGGTGGTAAGCCTTCACAAATGTGAGTGACAAAATTCAGGTTCCTCTAGACTTCATGTGACTTAGAGATGAGGAATGAGTAGAATGATATTTAAGAGTTGCTCATATGGGGAACTTGGCAGGATTTTAAAGAAGTATCCTTTATTTTACAGTATTTTTATTAAAAAATAAAGAGTTTCTTACTTCTTCCTGTTTTATGCATGGAAAACTTCTGAGAGTTACCATAATCTTTGGCCTTATTCTGAGGGAAAGGATGAAGAAGTAGTAAATAAAGTTGTCATTGCTCTGGTATAAAACAGGGGATTCTATTCTGCTTGTTATATTGTTGTGATTATTTTCCCTTTGATTACTTCTTAAGGATAAATGAAATGTACTAGTAGTCTGGATACTTTTATTGCTCCACTTTCTTAAAAACGAAATATTAATTCATTACTATCTGGCATCAACTACCACAGAAGTCACAGAATCACAGAATAATTATGGTTGGGAAATGACTTTTAAGATCATCTAACCTCACACTGCTAGGACCGTCACTAAACTAAACCATATACCTCAATACCTCATTTATGTGTCTTTTGAATATGTCTAGGGATGGTGATTCCACTACATCCCTGGTCAGCCTGTTCCAATGCCTAATAACCCTCTCAGTGAAAAAGTTCTTCCTAATGTCTAATCTAAACTTCCCATGGGGCAACTTGAACCCATTTCCTCATGTCATAGAACCATAGAATGGTAGAGGTTGGAAGGGACCTTTAGAGATGATCTAGCCCAACAGCCCTGCAGAAGCAGGTCCACCTACATCAGGTTGCATAGGAACATGTCCAAGTGGGTCTTGAAGATCTCCAAGGAAGGAGACTCCACACCCTCCCTGGGCAGCCTGTGGCAGGGCTCCCTCACTCTCACAGTAAAATAGCCTTTTTTTATGTTTAAATGGAACTTTTTGTGTTCCAGCTTCATCCACTTTATCCTGGTGCTAGATACAATAGAAAAAAGGGATGTCCCAACCTCCTGACACCCACCATTTAGATATTTGTAAATATTAATAAGATTCTCCCTCTTTTCTAGACTCAACAGCCCCAGTTCCCACAGCTTTTCCTCATAAGGAAGATGTTCCAGTCCCCTGATCACCTTGGTGGCCTGTTGCTGGACTCTTTCCAGTTCTCTGTCCCTCTTGAGCTGAGGAGCCCAGAACTGGACAAAAGACTCCAGATGAGGCCTCATCAGGGCAGAGTAGAGAGGGAGAAGAACGTCCTTTGACCTGCTGGCCACAGTCTTCTTGATGCACCCCAGGATGGCATTCTTGGTCACGAGGGCACATTGCTGTCTCATGATTAGTTTATTATCAACCAGGACTCTGTTAAACAAAACAAGCCTCAGCACTGAGCCCTGGGGAACACCACTGGTGACCAGCCAACAACTGTATTAACTCCATTCACTACAACTCTCTATACCCAGCCATTGAGCCAGTTTTCCACTCATCTCAGAGTTTGTCCATCCAAGCCCTGGAGAGTCAGGGGCCTTACTCAAGTCCAGGAAGAGCATGTCCACAGCCTTTCCCTCCATCCACTAAACAGCCCCACCAGCTCATCTTCTTGCACATGGACACAGCTTGATCCTGTACCTTTAAGATTTCTCAGATATTTTTTACAGCCATGAGAGGATATATTAGTTTAGATGGCAAAAACTCTCAGCTCTCTTTATCACCAGGGACAATTTTACCTTGACCCACCAGGGCCAGGATGTGCATTTGTTCTTCCTATCATGTGTAAAATCAGTGAGCAGACCCTCCCATCAAGATTAAGATAATAAGAAGGATAAGCTGTAATTTTCATTCAGTTGCATCAATCATAGTGGATTCTCACAAACAGAGCTCTTGAAACTGTGGCTAGAAATTGTTTAAAAATTCTGCAATGGACCTTGGAGTCTGACAATTGACAGAGCTGAGTAGTTGAGACAGTAAATATCACCATTGCTAAAAAGTCATCAGGATATTAATGAGTACTTGTAGCAAAGACAGTGACACAGTGGATCTTAACAGAAATGAATGCCACACAGTTTGCATTTGGAGCTTTATAGTCTTTAAATAACAATTGCAGAGTAAGAAAAAATAGAAGTCAAATGTGTGGCCATTTTTGATGAGCAGATTTAGCAATTAGTAGTTTGATTAGACTAGGTAGTCATTTACCTTTCTCTGTTTTGAGTTTTTTGTTTTGTTTTTGTGTTGTATTGTATTTAACCTTTACCTTTCATGCTAAAGTAAATTTTTATAGACTTTAGAAAAATAATCAGAGGAACCAGAGAAGCATTATAGTCGGTTAAAGGCTTTGCAAACTTTAACATCTAGTAACTGGGTGAAAGAACAGTGTAAGTTATTGAAGTGGTTAGAATTTTTTTTTTCCCTGCATTTCTCATTAAGCTCTAAAACCAGGAGTATGAAATTGGTTTGGAACATTAAAGATGCAAATGGAAAGAAGCTGCACTGACTCAGCCTGTGGCCTCTCACAGTGGTCTGATCTGACCAACCTGTCATTTTGCATTAGTGTATGGGATCTGCCAGTATCCTTTAATGTAGATTACAAGGAATTGGGACAAGTATTTGTAAATAGTTGAAACTTTATTTCTCCTTGGATGGCTGTGGGCTCTCCCATTTTCCCTTGCTTTCTCATGCTTCTTCATAATATATGAACAAGACCCTAACTCTCACAGAAAAGGGATAGGAGTTATTGCTATAGTAAACCCACTTAAGTAAACAGAATGCCATCTACTTTATATGCATATTTTATATTATCACCCTAGATAGAGTCTTTTATTTACATATTGTTGACTTAATGAGAAACAAGACAGTGTTTGGACCAGACTCTTGGCAAAACAAAATTATTTGGATTTTCTTCACTTCAGATTTTCAAATATTTATAATGATGCAGTTCCTGTGTGTAATAACTTAGGTCATTGGAATATACTAAGACTTATCATTAATGTATTGCAAACTACTTCCAGCTCTATTTTAGCTAATCTATGCAAACTGTCTTAGGGCAGTTTTTGTTTTTCAAAGGAGCCAGAACAGGGCCTCACATTTTTTCCTTGCTGTTTGCTGCAAGTAACATTTGTGTATGAAAATACACAGCTATTGCCAGTGCAAATGGTGTCCCCATATGTAAATATAATTTTAAGTGACTGACATTAAGGTTAGGTTTTCCTAACAAATGTAGCTTTTGTTCTAAGCACAGTGAATAAGTATGATTTCTGCACTGCTGCTGAGCAAGAGAGACTGGAAACTACTGATATGTCAGAATTAACATGACCTTTTGTTGTTGTTACAGTAGGCTGACTGTTATTGTTTTTCATGACTCTTCTTAATAATGACTTTATTCAGACGAGTATTTAAGCACAGTTTTCTTAAAAACATGTGTTATTAACATTTATGTCATTGTTGATATAAAGCTCCTAAAATTAAAACATCTGCTAAGGTGTTAAACTGAATCGGAGTCTAATTGTAAATACAACAGAGATTCAAATCAATAACTATTACCTACAGAAATTAAACAACCAAGAAAAAAATCTATACTATTCTGTATTTTCACTAGCATACTCAAATAAGAAAGATCAGCTCAAAGAATCATAGAATCATAAAATAATGGAATGGTGGGGATTGAAAAGGACCTGTAGAGATCATCTACTCCAATCCCTCTGCTAAAG
Organism: Urocolius indicus; assembly: GCA_013401255.1. NCBI lineage: Eukaryota > Metazoa > Chordata > Aves > Coliiformes > Coliidae > Urocolius > Urocolius indicus. The sequence continues at coordinate 215,751 of WBNH01000020.1, read as the reverse complement.
GAGGTTAACCTCAATTGGGTTGGACAGGAATTTGTCCAGGCAGGTTTTGAAAACCTCCAGAGAAGGAGAATCCATGTCTCTGCAAAGCCTGTGCCAGGGCTCCCTCACCCTCACAGAATTTTCTTCCTTATTTTCAAGAAGAAAGTCCTGTGTTCCAGCTTGTGTCTGTTACCCCTTGTCCTGTCACTGGGCACTACAGAGAAAAGGCTCACCCCATCCTTTTGACACCACTCTTTAGGTATTTATAAGCATTAATAAGATCTCATCTCAATCTTGTCTTTTCCAGGCTAAACAGAACTCCAGAGACACAGAATGACAGAATCTCAAGGGCTGAAAGGACCTTGAAGGATCATCTAGTCCAACTCCCTGCCAGAGCAAGACCTCATAGAGTAGGTCACACAGCACCTCATACAGGTGGGTTTTGAATGTCTCTAGAGAGGAAACTCAGCAACCCATTTGGGCAGCCTGTTCCAGTGCTCTGTCATCCTCACAGTGAAGAAATTCTTCCCTGTATTTCTTTGGACCCTCTTATATTCCAGCTTATACCGATTGCCCCTTGTCTTATCATTGTACACCACTGAGAACAGCCTGGCTCCATCCTCCTTATGTATTTGTAAACATTAATGAGATCGCCTCTCAGTCTCATCTTCTCCTTGCTGAAGAGCCCCAGCTCCCTCAGCCTTTCATCATAAAGGAGACGCTTCACTCCATCATTTTGGTGACCCTGTGCTGAACTTTCTCCAGTAGCTTGCTGTCCTTCTTGAACTGGACGCAATATTCCAGATGTGGTCTCACAAGAGCAGAGTAGAGGGGTCTCTACCTACTGCCCACAGCCCTTCTAATCCACCTCAGGATGCTGTTGGCCTTCTTGGCCATGAGGACACATTGCTGGCTCATGCTCATCCTGCTGTCTACCAGGATCCTCAGGTCCCTTTTCCCTACACTACTCTCTAACAGTTCTTTCCACAGTCTGTACTGGTACATGGGATTATTCTTTCCTAACCCTCCAGCCTGTCCATAACTCATTGAATGGCAGCACAGCCTTCTGGTGTGTCAGCCACTCAACCTAGTTTAGTGTCATCAGCAAACTTGCTGACAGTGCCTTCTGTTCTCTCATCAAGGTCATTAATGAATATATTGAACAGTACCAGTCCCAGAACTGGAGGCAGGACTCCAGATGAGGCCTCACAGGGAAGAATAGAGGGGGAGAAGAACCTCCTGCTGAACACACTCTTCATGATTCATCCCTGTCCCCTTATCCAGGTCGTTGATGAAGCTGTTGAACAAGACTGGCCCCAGAACTGATACCTGTGGAACTCCACTGGCCACAGGCCTCCAACTCAATTCTATGCCACTGATCACCACCCTTTAGGTTCTGTCATTCAACTAGTTCTCAATGCACCTCACCATTCACGCATTCAAGTCACACTTCCTGAGTTTTTCTATGAAGATGTAATGGGAGATATTTGGTATATTTTAAAGATTTAGCCTCATTTTTCTAATTTCCACCTTGCTATTCTACTTATATTTTTCTCCAAAATGTGTTTAGTCTTGCATAAAAAACAAGCACTGGAATAAAGTGTACCAGAAGACAGGAAAGGCCATTGAAAGTTGTTTCTACTCTATATTGTAGTCCAAAAGATCTTTTAAAAGCTTTTCTAAAATATGTTTGGTTTAAGATAATGTATTTTTAAACATGCAGAAATTGCTTTAAAATGATAATTTAAATTTTTTTTTACAGTCCATTTAAAATTAAAATCTTTTAATATCGTAATATTTTTACTAATTAAATTGATTTTCTCTTTTTTTACACACTATTACAAAGTCAGAAACATCCTGCTACTTAGAAAATATTCCTACTTTTTGAGAAAAAAGTCTTTTATATGAATAATTTTTCTGGTGATCCTAAGTGACAACAATGAATTATTAATTCATTCTATTTTCCTCACAAGTTTAGAAATAATAAAGTGCTTGTAACTCTTCATAATTCCCTCAGGAAAAGAAAAATACACTGGAGAACTTTAGTTACTTTAAGATGTTTTCATGTTTCATTTGTTAGCTAGGGAAAGAACATTATTACAAGAGCTAAAATTCAAATAAGCTAAGTGCTCAAGGAGGCAGATCTTTAGCCACTGTAAAATGGTATTGTTTCATTCAGCTACATAAATCTATTTTGGTTTATACTAGATGAAGACAGAGCTGAAAACTAGAAAACTAAGATAACACTTGAAGTGTTAACATTAGCTGCATCAATATAATATGAACAGCAGAAACTTTTGTAGAAATTATACTCTTGTAAACTTAAGGCTGTTAATTAGATGTTTACATGGGAAATTTTCATATGCTCTGGGCAGCAGTCATGGAGCTAAAGCATTGTAATTGCAAGCTGTGTAATAATGTCCAGTCAGGTGAAACCTGCCTTCCAACACTGATTCATGTTCTATAGCAACACTACTAGAATACTAACAACAAGCAGAATTTCCATGTAACATAGCAATGAAATTTAATCTTTCCCACCTCCCTGAAAAAATTGTTTTGTTAGAGATACTGTTACTTTTTCCATGTGGATTGGAGACTTGGATAAGTGAGAACAATTGACCATTTTTGCATTAGATCCCTGCCCTCAGGAAAAAACCAAAAAACCAAAAAACCACGTAAAAGACAAAACCAATGTAGTTTGTAATAAGCTAATATGCATTGTTTAAGATTATATACTACAGTGGAGCTGATTTCTACTTTTTAGTACTCTCTGTCTTGCATACGTAGACTGGTAGTGGTCACTGGGAGCTGAATGACATAATCCCAAGCAAGATGGCTAAGTATCATTTGCTTGCAAGTGAGGCTGACAGTTGAGAATCAAATCAGCAAGAGGGCTAAGAATCCATCCAAGTTAGCCTGCATGGAGGTCTGAAAAGCACTGGGATTTAAATGCAGACTTTCTATGTCCCATTGATACAATGCATAAAAGACCACCAAAATATGCAGCTACTTGTCTGTCATTTCTAGAAGGAGACACTAGAGTGAGATGAATCTATTCATCATATATAAGGGCTCAGATCTATTGGTACATGCTGTTAATATATAATTTGGTTAATTTCTTACTTAATTGCTTTGAATTTGCGTGCATTTTGCATAACTGTGATTTCATCCATCTCATATGTGTAGTCTCAGTGTAGTTCAAAGATGGGATGGATGAAGATGGTAACAGCTGCCACATCCTTAGATCAAATAGATTTTTTTGTCAACTGCTGAAGCTCTAATAATTTTTCTATCGTGCAGTAGATACTACTAGATCCTAAATGAATGAAGACTGATTGCTTTCATCAGTTTCTTGCCTCTGGATGAGTGTGCAAAGCCTGCACTTACTCCAGGAAGAAACTCTTTTGAGGGAGGGTCCATTAACATGATGAACATTTTGCTTGGGTCAATAGCTACAAATTCTTCAGTTGGTGCTTAGATGCAATGCTCCATAGAACTGTTGACTTTCTAACTATTTCTGTTGGGAAATGGCCCCTGTTTTCTCCCTTTCTAACACCTCTAAGTTCTCAGTTGGAGTATAGCCCAGTTTGACACACTGTTTTTACGAAAGATGCAGATCTAGAGCGGATAGAGTAAGAGGATAGACTAAAAGAGTAGTTTATTAGAAAAAAAATGCTTCTGAAAGTGGGAAAGGAACAATTTCATCATATTAGGTTCCAATTCTTTTAGCTCAAGAAATAGATCTGAGATGTTTGTGGAACTGTCAACATTTAGAAGCTTGGTACACTATATGTAGCAAAAAATGCATAGATTAGTATAGAGATAGAAAGGGTAGAATAGCACAGCTGGTTCTGCTTTGTAGTAAGGAGTCCATACCAGCTCTCTGGTTATTCAAATCACAGATCATCATGCTGTACTGGAAGCAGTCCTTACTTGCTTTCTCAGTTCTGCACTTATTCTGAGTTTACCCTTGGAAATTCCATCACTTCTTTTTTTCTATTGTCTTCATTGACAGATCTAGAGGGAAGGGCCTAAATAATCTGTCATTACATCCAGAAAGAAAACAACAGGTAGATGCAAACAGCTGTCTCCTAGCCTCATTTTCACTCCAAAACACTTCACGCCTTGATACAGAGAAAGAAACTTCACAAAAAAATATGAGAAGCCAATGTGCAAACCTAAGAAGCAACCTTCCCTCTCCAGTCTCATGATGCTGCCTTAATCTGTCTTTGTGAAATAGTGGCATTAACTATAGATTTGCCCATAATTTTCATTTAACTTCCTGACTGCAGCCTTGATGAGTGGTATGCTTAAAAGTCAGTGCATCTTGTAAACACAATTGTTTATTAATATATTGGTGCAAGCAAAAGATTCAGAAACCTCTGATATGAATAGCAGTGCAGACTAAAGGCTATTGTTTCTGCAACACACGCAAAATCATCATGGGAACATTTGTCCTGCAATACGGCTATTATAGAATGCTACCTTGTTTCTTATCATTTTCAGTTACCTCAAATTATGTTCCTGTTTAGATAGCAAAACCATGGATTAATTATCATACTGAGAGAGTCTTGTAATGTTTAAATAATTTTTTGAGGTTAGAGAAATACATTTAACTAAACTGTAAAGATGACTGAGCTACATTATCTTTGTTACATTTTATTAAAAAATCAGTCTGACCCGTGGCTATAGACATCTTGCAGAAAGGACAGACAATCTGTTCAGTGGAGAGGCAGTTTAAAAGCATTGTCTCAACGCAAAAAAATTCTAAATTGTAGGATAATTGCATTACTGATGGCATTGACATGCAGCTAAGAACAGAGTCTAGAAAATGGGATGAAAAATTACCGTGTCACTGTGGACAGCCCACTGCCAGTCATGCAGTTGTGACATACAATTATACAGATAGATTAATCAGAAAAACACATTTTGTAAGTTTTTTTAGCAGTAGCAAGTTCCCTTCTAGGAATGAAAGAGAGGATTACTGAATTAACAGAGACCTCTCTAGTTGAAGATAGAATCACAGAATCATTGAGATTTGAAAAGATCTTTAAGATATTAGTGTCCAGCAACACAGTACTCCAGATAAGATCTCACCAGGTCAGAGTAGAGGAGGAGGAGAACCTTTCTTGACCTGCTGGACACATTATTCTTGAAGCATCCCAGAATGCCTCTGGTTGGCAAAATGATTGGGTGATATCCCCGATCATTGCAGAAGGATTGAATTAGATGACCTTTAAAATTCCCTTCCAACACTAAGTATTCCACAATTTTATGAAAATAGGAACAGTTAGCAGAAAAGTCAAAGACAGGCTTAATTTAATGATAATGTAAAGGGCCATGGGTTTTGTCTCATACAAAAAGAACCTCAACAAATGCAGAATCAATGTTCAGCAATTTGAGTGTAGCTACTCTTGTAATCCAATCAGGAATACACGGTCTATACTTATAGTCTGTAGCAGAACAAATATACAGCCTGACTCTTCAGTTGCTCAGCAGTGATCCAAGTAGTAGATGAGTCAGTTTGTTAATCATTTGGTCCTACTCCAAACATGAAATAAGTATGGATTTGCAGTAATTATCCTGGCAAAGGGAACATTAGTGATCACTGCATCTACGTGAAGTGTTTGGGACCTTTGAGTCATTTATGAACTGTGGTCCATTGACTTCTGTTTCACAGACTACTGTTTCCACCTAATTGTGATTTACATCTAAAAGGTCTTTTTGGTCAGGCTGGAATTAGTCGTATTTATAATTTGTCTCTCCACATTTGGTATTTATTTAATCAACAAAGTAATGATTGTCGAAATTACTAAGCATGTCTTACCTCAAGGCTTCATCACTGTTAAACAAAGGAATTAATTAAGAAAGAAATTATTGCTATTCTTTCAAAAGATATGCAAATATCAGCGAAAGTACAAGTAAACTTGATATTTTCTAGGTAACTTCTTGCAAGGACCAGACACTTCAACGGCATTTGCATAGGGTGGACAACAGATAAGAGAAAAGCATGGGGAAGGACAATTTGGGTTGGAGAAGGTGACATGTTATTTTGAAGTCTGTACTTCCTCAGAAGGATTTACAGCTCTTTTCTCAACTCTAAAATTTAGGTACTGTGATTCAAAAGCCACAATCATGTTGTGAACTAGGAAGAGTATCAATGGTTAAGCAGTGTTAAAATTATCAGAGAATAAAGTATTACACACTGGAGCCCTTAGGCAATGCTATAATAAAAAAAAGTACAAACCAAAGAGTGAGATGAAAGATTCATGCCCATTTCAACTATAAAGAAACCTTATAGCTGCAAACTAATATCATATCTTCTATAATTATTTTAATATCAAAACACGAGTATTAATGGTATTGATTTTATATATCATTATAAACTCAAAATCCAAAGTTCACCAGAAAACAAGATTTTTTGAATCAAGGTATAGATTTAATCCCATTTGATTTCATGTCTGAGACTTTGAAAATGCAGTGTTTGAGATCTTGGTCAGTCTCAGCTATGCTTTATTTCTTACAATTATGTGATCCCTCAATTTTTTTATCTTCTGTTATTACATTGACTTTAAGTAACTCTAGGAATAATTGCAGAAGGCTTTTCTGAAACACATATTAATGACAAAGCCTGTTCTTCTGCTTTGACTATAGAAATCTAATGAGGCTGTAGGAAGCACAGATGCCTAACAAAATACTGGAGGCACTCATTTCCATGTTCAGCTTTTGGGGTAGATACATTATGAAGGAAATTTTTGGTTAACACTCTGCCTGAATTTCAAAATCAATCAGAATTCAGTGGCCCACTGTTTGCTTGTTCATTATGACAAGGGAAATGAAGACCAACAAGAAATTCTTGAATGCAACACTGGTATAATTTTAGCTGTAAAGGTACAAATGTATTTAAAATATAAACTATACTGGTTTCTTTTCCATGTGTGTGACATTTGAATGACAGAAAAAGACAATTTTCTCAGGTGATATTGTAGTACTAGAAAATTATGAATTAGATAATATTGAAGTATTCTGGAGATAATTCAGTAACTATCTATAGAATTAGCCACAGTCGTGGAAGGCTCAAACTTGCTATATACTGCCCCTCCTCGCCTTTTTTTGTAATGGGTTTTGAAAAAAAAAATACTGAGCACATTTCCAACTGAATATGTTAGAAGAACAGGTTTAATGGTCAATTTTGTACATCACTAGTCATATAAAAAAAGTAAACCATCTATGTTCTGGATACTGTAAGATGTAAAGTACGGTTTGGCAATCAAGATATTCACAATGAGAATGGCATAAATGGAAAAGAAAAATGTTTGTGATCATTGATAGCCTTTATATGACCACACTTTGCAGCAAGTCACAAAATAGAATAGCAAATACATAATACCAAGCCATACCTCCTCCTATTTATAATTTATTTTACAGATCAATATTCCTGTGTATGGAAATTTGTTTAAATAATTCATAGCTGCTGGAATAGAAATGCTGAAGTGCCACTGGAGTATTATTTTCATATGCCAAAGGTCTCCTGTTAGGCAAAAAATTACTGTCTTCATCAGAAAATACGAATTAGTACAAATTTAAAAGAATTCAATTTAGATTCAGCCTGCGTTCATTGAGATTTACAGATTGAGTCTTGTTTCATTCAAGGCAACATGCCTTTCTCTAAATACTTTAATATAGAATTACCATTTTCATCTTTGTAAATGGCAAATGAATTAGTCATCATGTCTAAACAATGAATATCTTAGCAAATAAACAATTACTTGCATTTCACTGCATTACCCTAGTTCTTGGTCTTCATGTTGGGACGCTACCAGTGAAATTTTATTTAATTTGATTTAATTAATATGAAACTGTGAAAATGAAATTCACAGATAGAGAAATTCAATTTAAAAGTTCATACACCTAAAACATATATAACTGTACTTGGAAGCAGATCTGCTTAAAATGGATTGCTAAGCAGAAGTATATTCAATCCAAATTTACTATTTTCAGCTCTGGAATTTATGGAAGACCTCTGTGTTTATTTTTTAACAGATGAAACAAATGTTTTTATTTTCTAGTATCATAGGATCTTTGTCATTCCATAATCACTCTGGATTCCACCATAGATGTAAGTCAGATGAGGATTGCAACTTTCCATCCAATGAGTCAAAACTTTAGAGTTTATGACAGTGTTATGCTTTTATTGGTTTTTATAATGGCATGGAAAGACAGAATACTTAATTAATACAAAATTTACTAAGATTTAATTTTTTTTTTTTGTTAAACAATTCTATATCAGTAGGTTTTGTCCTGGATTTAGTGTTTTCTTACATAGCTTCAGCATATTTGGTTTCAGACCAAGCAATCTAAAACTGAATTGACTTTCTTATGAGTCACAGCCAAAGGAGGAGCTTCTGCAAAGCAACAAAATATCACCAGTGTAGGGGACACTGCTTCCATAATGTAGTCTCCATCCCTTTCCTGCACATTTCACAGACTAATCTTGACTGAATAAAATTGATCCCAGTTCATGTAGTGAGTGAAATTATTTGTATTTTATAGCACAGGAATTAGGACATGTACATGTATTGTTTAGAATCAATATGTTGACATAAACCTGAAATTATTTAATCTTAAGATATTAATAGAATTTTTCCTTAATGCATACTTTTCCAATCTGATGTAACATTAAGATGTAAGTCTTCCCAATAATTACTGAAATAACTTAATTCATTAATGCTTCAAATTTTCTTTTATCTACTTGTCCTTGGCACAGACACTTACTTAGTTTTAAACTGGTAAAATGCTAACAATTAAACCACTGGCATAACATCACTTTTCCATAATTACAACAAGTTCAATATTATAGTTCTAGTATAGAAGAGCTTGATATGCAAACTGTCTGCAAAAGTACAATGAAAGTGCAGTCAGAATGAAGCACAGTGTGTAGCACAGTGGTAACACATTTACCCCAATGATACAAATTGCTCTGTAGCATTCTCTGGAACTGGACAGTCACCAGGTTAGTGAATATAAAGATCTAATTCTAGGTTATTGTCATAGACGCATAATTACTTTTGATAATACAGAAAACTCTTCTTCCATTCCTCATAATATTTCTTTGTTAATTTATATCTAAGAGAATTCCTTAATGCTATTTTCAGGAGGAAAGATAAAATATTACCAGTTTAGCTGTGCCGATTCCATCAAAATTGGTACCATTACTTCTGTAGTTAAACCAGACCACATGAATTGTATGCTGCTTCTATTTTTAATAGTCTTGATATTAGAGCTAGAACTTAGTGTATAAGCCCTGGAAAAACTACTGGTGGACAAAACATTATGACTTTATTTTTCTTTACTGTCTTTCTACCAAATAAGGAATTCAGTGAATGTAGCTCAATTATTTTTTGCAGTCCATCATGTGGTAACTATAGCACTTGTTTCTATTTCACCATAACTTCTTGTAATAACTTTTAATCTGAAATAATTCAACGGTTGAATTATTGAACAGTTGAAGAGTTGTGCAGAAACTCAGGAATTTGGAAGGTTAAAACCACAAAACTCTTGCAGTAGCTCACTGTAGATTAAAACCTTCTGAAGACAATAATCCCAAAACTAGTTAATTTTCAACTGTATTCATTGGCTACTAAAAGATGGTCCTTTTCCTTGCCTGTTATTATCCCTAGTTCTTCATTGTGCAGCAACTATGGATCAAGAATTCAGCCATGCAATAGCTCAGAATGTCCCATACTTTCATACCAATTTGTTATAATATATTGGTTTTTCTTTGTTTTATTTTAATTATTGCATTACAGGTAACATAGAAAGCCACCTGTTTTGTCATATAAACAAACGAAATGTTATGCACTTTATTATAAATGAAGGAAGATAGAGATGGGGTTTGCTATCATTTCTAGTTTTAAATATTTGTGATTAATGCAGATATATGCAATGTGATTATATAAATAGAAATAATTTTGTACATTTATTAAACGTGTTTCATCTCTATAAAGCACTGAAACATTTTGATTCTGTAGTAGCTCAAGCTCAAAATAAAAGCAAAGAAATAGTTGTCTCCAGAATTCCAATGTCTTCAATGCTTAGATGAATAAGAGCTATACTATTGCATAAGAAACTGTAAGAAACTGATGAAGCATATGCTCAAACATGAAAATAGAAGTGTCAGCTTCATTTATTAGTTTAAATAAAGGACAAATTCAAAGACTAAGTGACCTAATTCAAATTCCAACAGTGGTATAGAGATGATTTTGCCAGATCCAGTTGAGTAAACTGAATAAATCATTTCTATAAAGTTAACTCAGTAACAGAGAAATCTGTGGGTACAGAACAGTGTATTTCTATCTGCACAGATAATGGTGACAAATGTCACATACTGAAATCAAATAAATCACTATCAGTAGTGAAAAAAGGACCAAATCTTATCTCATGTTAAGAAATATATCCAACAAAGTGAATGAGATGACATTGTGTTAAAGATAATTGAACTAAATGCAATCAATGACCATGAACCCAAAAGGCTGAAACTAATAACAACATGCTGTGAACAGAAAAGGTGCCAAAACATGAGGAAAAGCTACCTATTGCTTCTAGATTGGAACTTTACAAACATTAATTAGCTAATGGGAAATTTTCTTTTTCTCTTCTTCAGTTTTTGTAATTTATAAATCCAGGCATGAATATAAGTACCACAGAGCTCTTAAAAATGAAAATCTTTCAAAATAATGTAATTTATAGTATCATTCAACATAAAAAATCAAGACTCAAAGCTGAGTATGTGATTACCTATTTAAGTCTATAAAATAGACATTACCAACATTATTGTTGGCTCTGCAGTGTCAGAAATAGTAACTTTATTTTCATAGTAACTTAAATTCTTGCTTATACTTAAGGTTTAATCTCACCCTACTGGAGTTGGCTACATTTTTTTCTAAAAGCCACTGTGGAGTCACCTAAAGAAAAAAAGGATTGGGGGGGGGGGGGGGGGGGG